>APFE031466577.1:0-68739 GCA_000404065.3 Pinus taeda
TTCTACTTTCATTCTAAATTTTTTAAAAATGTATTCTAAATTTTAAAAAAATGTAAGAACTTTTCTATTTTCATTTTAAATTTAAAAATAATTGCAAGAACGGTTAGAACGGTACATTAGTGCTTCACTTGATGGGTTAATTGATTTCAGTCACAATCACCAGATGCTTTTGTTTTTTTATCATTCTATCGCTATTATGTCAGAATCATTAAGCGCTTTTCTCCATCGTGATGCTTCAGTTACTCCATGCTTTTGATAATCTTGTTTTTTCTCAACTGTCAGTTTATAATTTTCGGATGCTTCAGTTACTCCATGTTTTTTATAATCTTGTTTTTTCTCAACTGTCAGTTTATAATTTTCGTGAGACGGTCTTACCGTATTTATTTTCCTGTTAATTAAAAATTTCATTAATATTAATACTGATCAGTATGCTCTTTTTTCCTTTATATTTATTAATAATCTTGTTTTTTTCTCAACGGTCAGTTTATAATTTTCGTGAGACGGTCTTGACTCTTACCGTATTTCTTTTCCTGTTAATTAAAAATTTCATTAATATCAATAGTGATCCGTATGCTCTTTTTTCCTTTATATTTATTAACGGTTTCTATTTATATTTTAATTTTATATTTCATTATTTCATGTAATATTAATTTCTATTATATTTCCATTTTTTTGTGCACTAATGTGAACCTTTCCACGTTTTTGCTATTTTGTTTTTGAATATTATAATGGTGATTTATTTTATTAAAAGTTAAATGATTTATGATAGTTTTTTAATATTTTAATTTTAAATTTGATTAACATTAATGCCTAGTTAGCATCCTCAAAAGATTTTTTATTTTGTTTTTAGGTTCCATTAACATCATTTTTGGCATATATTATCGAAAAAAAATTATTTATCTATCAGTTTTTGGGCACCAATCTTATGAGGCTTCAATGTTTTTGTTATTTTGATTTGAAAAATTTATTATATTTAGTGTAGAATGAATGGTTTATATTGACCATCAATGTCTAATATATATTTTCAATGGTTCATATTGTCTATGATTTTCGGTTACCATCTCTCTCGCGTTTTTTTTCTTTATATTTTAAATTTTAAAATAATTGCAAGAATTGTCCATCAATGGTTCAATTAATGGATTTTAGTCATGATCACCAGATGCCTCCATATTTTATCAACGATTAAGTCTATAATGTTTCATGTCACTAAACTCTTTTGATCATTAAACTCTTTGGTCCACAAATGTTTCAGATAATGGATTCTTTTGAGTCACTCGAGTCACCATCATTTTGTGAAGATTTCAAATATTTTGTGTTAAAAGTTGTTGAGTTTGTTAATTTTAAATACATATATTTATTTATTTTTATGTTTATTTACAATAATATTTATACTTATAATTATTATTTTTTTCACAAAATTTTATAATATTTAATTATTTTTAGAATTTGTATTGTAATTTTTTTATTTGTTTCAAGCTTTATATATGGAGATTTGAACCCTCAATCATATTCTTACACAAAATTTTATAATATGTTCATCCACAAATAAACACATCTCAAATTTATGTTATAATTTTATTTAACATTGATGATAAACTATTAAGGTGATATTTCATTTTTATTTATAGCTTAGTCTAGAAAACTCACAAATTAGTGAGAAAATAATGGTAATTCCGCCATGATTATGAGGAATTTTTTAAATATTGGTCAGAGCTATCAAACAGGAGGATTATGGGTACCCCAAGGGTTCATGATGGTGTTGAATCTAATTCCACCATAAAAAAGACGAATCAATCAAACACTCCAGCATCTTGATTTTTTGAAAAAAAATTACCGGATTCCGTCAAGAAAAATGTCATCCACCTAAATTTGTGACATCTGTAGACAACACCATTCTTTATGATTCATTTCTTGTTTTGCCAACACCATTCTTTATGAGTCATTTTTTGTTTTGCCCCACGCGCGCACACACACACACACACACACACACACACCACACAACATATATATTATAATATATAAAATAATAATAAAATTTTAAAATTCTTTAAAGAATTAACGTCTAGACAGTTTGGGTATGTTTGAGGCTTCTAATATTAGTTTTAACAAGGATTGGTCTATTTATTTTAACCTCAATTTAATTTTGGGTATGCTTGAGACTTGCCAATATTATTTTTAACAAGGATAGATTTATTTATTTTAACCTCAATTTAGGATGGTTGAAACCTTTAATCTGAAATATCTGCTAGATATTGTTGATTTCAAAAGTAAATTCTTCAACATGAATGACTATAAATTTGCTTGTATCCCATTTGTCAAATAGAACTGAGTGAAGAAATAATGAGTCAAGATTTCGATCCAAAATAAAGTCCATCATGGTTAGTGCATGTGTTCACCATAATGGGAGGTCATACAAATAAATATTATATTCAAACTAGATCGATTAAACATAATCTATGGCTTTCAAATTAATTACTATAAACACTCAATATCTTCTAATTAAGATCTTCACAGTTTCCATAAAATAGAGTTTCAATCCTAATGCTTCTAGGGTGGCTCAAAAAAAGGGCCTTTCAACACTTTCTAAATATTAACAGAGAACATTTTCGTTGAATGAATTGTTTTTTTTTATTTGTCTAAAGATTTGCTATATATTCTAAAACAAAATTTTCCCAAATTTAATTGTGTGTTAATCCCAAAGTTAGAGATAATAGGAGGATTAATGTAACTTAAAATTGGTATGCCATAAGGCATTAGAAAACTAGTAACTTGTAGGGATGACAAGAGGTATTTACACAAAGCATTTGAGGATGGTAATATATTTTTATATAGAAATTGCGTTTATGTATGTGAATATTTAGTTTTCCTATCATTGGTAGTTTAATTTTCATGAAAGTTATACTACATAATTTTTCTTTAGTAAACTCTTTAGGAAACTAAATGATGGATTTCTTTTACAAAAAACATATAGAATTGTAGAGAGTAGAGTCTTCTAATATTAGTTTTAACAAGGATAGGTCTATTTATTTTAACCTCAATTTAATTTAGGGTATGCTTGAGACTTGCCAATATTATTTTTAACAAGGATAGACTTATTTATTTTAACCTCAATTTAAGGTGGTTGAAACCTTTAATATGAAATATCTGCTAGATATTGTTGATTTCAAAAGTAAATTCTTCAACATGAATGACTATAAATTTGCTCGCATCCCATTTGTCAAATAGAACTAAGTGAAGAAAAAATGGGTCAAGATTTCGATCTAAAATAAAGCCCATCACGGTTAGTGCATGTGTTCACCATAATGGGAGGTCATACAAATAAATATTATATTTAAACTAGATCGATTAAACATAATCTATGGCTTTCAAATTAATTAGAGATAAACACTCAATATCTTCCAATTAAGATCTTCACAATTTCCATAAAATAGAGTTTCAATCCTAATGCTTCTAGGGTGGCTCAAATAAAGGTCCATTCAACACTTTCTAAATATTAACAGAAAACATTCTTGTTGAATGAATTGTTTTTGTTTATTTTTCTAAAGATTTGGTATATATTCTAAAACAAAATTTTCCCAAATTTAATTGTGTGTTAATCCCAAAGTTAGAGATAATAGGAGGATTAATGTAACTTAAAATTGCTATGTGATAAGGCATTACAAAACTAGTAACTTGTAGGGATGATAAGAGGTATTTAGACAAAGAATTTGAGGATGGTAATATATTTTTATATATAAATTGTGTTTATGTATGTGAATATTTAGATTTCCTATCATTGGTAGTGTAATTTTCATGAAAATTATACTACATATTTGTAATACAATTTTTATATAATTGTGTTTATGTATATGAATATTTTGTTTTCCTATCATTGGTAGTTTAATTTTCATGAAAATTATACTACATATTTTTTCTTTAGTAAACTCTTTAGGAAACTAAATAATGGATTTCTTTTACAGAAAACATATAGAGTTGTAGAGAGTAGAGTGTTCTTATGGGCACGTCCTTTTCCAAAACTTTGTTCTTATTTTTATATTTAATTTTTAAATTATGAATGTCATTATATCATTCCAATTATGAGGCCTTCCATTAGATAAACATATATGAGTCTTAGCGTTATCAAACAACAATTTTTTGTTTTAAAGGTTATTGGCCTCAATGTCCTTTAGTGTACCCTATAATTTTTCCCCATACAATTAATGCTTGAAAATTTATAACAGAATTAGAAAAGGGATTTGTTTTTATATCTTGATATCATTAGCAAGAAACATGTATTAAAAATAATAAGAGAATTATTTTTGCAGAAAATATTATATATATATGTGTGTGTGTGTGTGTGTGTAATATTCCCAATAGAATCTATATGTGTATGTAGCTTCAAGGAAAATATGTTTTTCTAACTTATAGAAAACTAATGTCTATGATACATATATATATATAGATAGATAGATAGATAGACATATAGATAGATATATATACACTTTTTCACAAAAAAAAAAATCAAATATTTGTAGCCCATACAAATGTGTTATTCAATCGACAACCCTATATAATGAATCCAAATCATCATGTAGATAATATTCTCACCTGGAGAAATTTAAATCCGAAAATATGTGTCCATGTTTCTAGCACTAAAATGAATGGACATTTTAGCACAAAAACGTATGAAGATTCCTACCACTAATATCAAATGCACATTTGTATCTCTAAAAATGTGTGTGCATTTCTACAACTATTTGCTTGAGACATTGGAAATTAAATTGCGTTATGGTGGGTAGGTAATGGGAGGGCGAGAGATATAGGGACAAAGGGGCCAAGAAAGATAAAGAGGGAAATAAATAGAGACAAGGGTTGGGGGTTAGAGAAGAATGAGTTAGTGTGTGAGGGGAGATAGTGAATAAGAGTTGAAAAGTGATAGAGATAAGAAAAATAGGTGTGGAAGTAGGAGGATGAAGATAGTCATTACTCACAAAGTAAAGAAGGGAGAGATTGTAACACCCCTCCATCGTGTACTACATTATTGTAAACCTAAGCTAAGTTAGAGCTAGGTATGATATCCTCCCTTGTGTGTAAAGGTTGTAGACCTAAGCTGAGGAAAGCTAGGTTTGATACCCTCCTTTGTGGGTTAAACTATTCTACACCTAAGCTGAGGAAAGATAGGTGATATGTAATGTGAAAAGAAAATGTATTATTAAATAAATTAATAAAATAAATCACTTGGAGGGTGGAGCACCAAGAGAGAGGAGATGACTTCCAAATCTCATGAGGAATGGGATAGAGATGAATCTTTCATGATAAGCTTCTAGATGTGATTCTAGATAAGCTTTGATGGATTCAATATCCATCGAATGGATGGGAGATAAAGATCCATTGGATATAAAAGCTTTGCGCGAGATAAAGGCAAGCTTTTATGTGGGAGATAAAGAGGAGATTTTCGGAATAAGACCTAGGAAAATGGAAAAATCCATAAAGCGAGATGCCGCTCACAGTGACTAAATCATGAAAGGGGGTATTAAATATCCAATGCATTGGTCATTTGAGGACAGTTGATCCTTGGCAAGACCTTTGGCTTGGGGAGGCGGGTGGTTAGAGGTGATTCATGACTTGATGGTGTTTCTCCTCCCTCCAAGTGAGATACAGTTGGTGTTAGACGCATGGAATGTGTGTATGATGTTTCTTCCCTTTCTGTCTTAATCTCATTTAGCTTATGAAATAATTTGTATCGATATTCTAGCAATTAAAATGATTGAAGGAATTACATCTGACTTTTATAGATGAGTAGATTTACCTGTGGTCATGGAATTTATGAGATAATGTTATATGGTTGCAAGTGAAAATTTTGGCATAAAAATGAAATTCAATTTTAATTTTTTAAAGGATCAATGTGCAGAACTTATGTAGTATTGGTATATCTAATCCCTTGTTAAGGTAAATAGTCATGCTTGAGACTCTTATTGCCTCCAAAAGAAGAGGCTTAGTAGGTAGTTGTATTACCTGGGCCATGGAGCTATTTTTACTTATGATTACAATCTACTTGTGACCATTATACATAATAAATGTGGAAAGAAATTTTTGATTTTGATAATGGCAGGACATTTATATTAATGATCTCCTTAATGTTTCTATGAAATTAATTTCATGAGGTGGCCATATATAGATTAAGGTGTGGGATAATTAATAGTATGAGATGTGGGTTCATGCAAACGAATTAGGGGACAATGCCCTAAATGATATAATCACACATTCAGTATATTCTAAGCCATGCATGTCAAAGTATGGTATCCTATGGGGCTAGTCTAGTTGATTTTGCGTGTTACATAAAAAGGTATATCACTAAGCCATTTGATTATGCATGTGGATTTGGGATCATGATCCCTAGCCATGCGCCCATGTTAGTTAAGTTAAGTTTAATTTATTGTTCGTTAATGCTTGTGTGAGGTCGTAAAAGTGTGTTGCTGACTGCATGATATATAATGAAAGATTGACTGACATAATGTCTTATAGATGAAAAATTCCACATCATAGATCCAACTCATATGGTTAATAAAGATTATATATCGACATAATCAATGTACTCTTGGCAAGAGATGAATTGTAACTGTAAATCAAGAATTTTCTAATTGAATGGAGCCTAAGGGTGAAATTTCTAGGTAGGCAAAGAGGTTAGTTCCAAAAGGTATCAGAGCATAGGTTCGAACATTAAGGCCTATGGACCATCCATATCCATCCTAAATCCCATGTGATGTAAATATTACAAGGATTCTCACAACTAAGGGAAAATTCTAAGCTAAACAACAATATTTTAATGAGGAGAGAGAGCTCTTAAATTTATTTGTTTAAGCTTCCACGAAACTAATTACATAACAGGGTTGGTTATAAAAAAAAAATATAAGGAAAGAAAATAACACACAACCATAAGTGGAGTAAAGTAAAACATGTGAGTACCACACTGACTTCTTAAAGGAAGTTAGATTTCCATCAGGATGAATTGAAAATTATAATGTTTTCATATGAACTGTGAAAATGAAGGAGCGGTAAAGGAAACTATATCATTCATTTTTCTTCTCAAGCTTGTCGATATTCCCATTTTGTAGAAATCTAATAACTGAATAATCGAATCAAGCATTGCTATGATAAAAATTACAATGGTAAAATTTGACTCAACTATGGACGAAAGTGATTCTCATCTTCTGTGAGATTTTCAAATTGGTATTTAAATCGAAAAGAGCTAATGTGAAAATAGAGTGTTAATAGAAAGTTAAAGACATACAATCTTTCTTGTTATAATATGATTCCCAAAATTAAGTTTTTCTTCTTCTGATAAATGTCAAAGGGTCACTTCAGAATCTAGAGGAACATGCTACTATCCCTTTATACGACATTGATAATGCTATAAGATAATTCAGGCTATTGTAAATTCACGTCGATTTATCTAAATAAAAGTCATTAGAGTACGCCAATTGTTCTTCATGATGCGTTTGAAGTTAATTCGGAATACACCTCTCTTCATTTCCCCAACCACCACAATATCAATTACTCAAGCATATTTTTCTCTAGGCCTTGTTGAATAACTGAGTTAAAGGAATGGGACACGCTGTGTTGAATTATTCACAGATTAGCCACGACCGCAACCCCATTCATTTCAACATTGTTAGTACTCAAAGGGCAGGTTTGAAATATATAGTGGTTTCTATAATACTCTACGCTGGTACCTTTCATGCTATAATATCCTTTCGCTTTTGTCAGTCGTGCGAAAATAAGGGTTATGAAATTTAGAAACCACCAAGAACTATTAGTAGGGACGCTGCATGAACAACTATTTGGATTTAAGATTCCTTATATTATACTGGGAACTAATCTAGTTGAGTCGTAAGCTCTCATAAAGGCTTGACGCAAATACATCTATATGAAGATGAAGTCATTTGCATCCAAGTTTCACGGTTAGAAATTCATGGAGTGGTGTGTATCTTTTCCAGCGGGAGAGTTAAGAGTTAAAAATAAATAAAAATAGATGATCGATATTCCTTCCTTGTGATTGGGCTCTGGATGCGTCGGCTATCCTCATCGTCGGGATAATTTATTCCCCATGCATTGTTAAAACGTAGTGTTTAGGATAGGTCCAAGCACATCTGAATTGTGGGAAACATCGAAGATAGTTCGAACTCATCGAATGATTTGAAGGGATTCGATCCCAAAATCAAACTTGTGTTAAGGATATAATAATGTATTTCACTGGCACACTAGTAAAATAAAAATAGTCTCACCTTCCTATTTCGGAAACAACAAGAAAGCTCAAACTTATCCAATAATCTGGTGTTGAAAGCCGACCATTTTGGATTATGGATAGAGTGAGGTTATCCATTAAAACACTACAAAAGGAGGTAACATGTCATATTGTATTTCTATAATTTAAATAAGGGGTATGACTGTTGTTTCCATTTTTTTTTTGAAATGTTTTTTTTTGTATATTTATGAAAGGTTGGAGGTGCTAAATTGGCAACAAAGCCAAATGAAACCATTTACATAAAGCAGTTAACAAAAGCAGTAGTAAGGTTGTCTAAGGCATCCACATCATAGCGGGTTATAACCTTATCTTGTAATAAACATAGACGTGGAAAGTAAAGTCGTAGCTTGGATGTTTCCATTTTTGTGGTGGTTATCTGGGAAGTGTAGAAGATGAGAATGGCTGGGTTTCATGCTATTACCCAATGAAAATGCATGTCTTTATCAACTCTGCAATTGCAGAGTGTTCATACTATAATGGATTTTGTTTGAGAAGCAATACCATATCCATTACTGTTTTCATTTATTAGTAATTTTAATTTTGTGTTAGGAATGATGCGACAGTTTGAGGTCCAATTAAATTCTATGTACATTACACGGTGGGAGATTCAATGGAAACCTCCATGGGTGGGGTCATGGATGGAGAAAAAGGAATGTTATGGGTCACATTGCAACAGTAAATATTAAGATAAAGGTTGTGGTTGTTTTGTTGTGGTGGCAGAGTGGAAATTTTAGTATAAAAATATTAGTGGGGAAATGACGGCAATGGACGGTCATGGATGATCTGGCTAGTTGGCCATGGGTGGATTGTTTGCATATAATGTTGAGACTTTACCGAGATGGTTGTCAACTACAACCGCACTTGACGAGTAACAAGTCTAGGTCATAATATTGTACTCTAGGTACTGAGTGCTACACTAGTATACGATACTTCACTAGTAAGTAGAATGAAATTAAAGAAATTAAAGAGTGAATGATGGATATGCCTTTTGTCCTGATGCGGGACTTTCTAGTTCTTTTATGAACGAGACCAAAAAATTAAAGTGTCAAAGAAAGATTACAGAAGCACTTCTTGAGTGTTGTCATTGTGATGGGCATGGAATAGTAGATCCTACAGTAGTGGACCCCCAAAAGGGACTTTTGAGGTTGTTGTCAATTTGGCCCATCTGGGAAAGGGGAAAGGAGAAATCTTAATTCAAATTTGTGGCATGCATGTGCAGGGCCCCTTGTATCATGTATCTACAAACTATCTGCATGCAATCTTCAGTGCCTTCAATCATATGTTTGCAGTTGGGACACAGTTGTTGTTCTCTACAAGCAAATTCAACTCTTCATTTACAATGCCCAACTGAGTGGCATATTCTTCACAAGACATGTTTGTGTGCCAAGGAACCTTACACTCAATACAAAATGATTGGTAGCAATTCTGGCATTTTGTTGTTGTTTTTGTTAGAGAAGAATGTGATGAGGAAGAAAAGAGAGAAGGAACTTCTGGGAACCTATTTAATTCTAATCAAGCCATAGAAAAAGAGCAATCAGTATATGGGCAATATACTTTCTCTTAATTTGCAATTTTTTCCTCTTCAGGCCTTTTTATTAAAATCTCAAGCCATTTAGATGACAATAATTTCTCGCAATCATCTATTGTGAGTTTGGAATTACATATGCAATGTGGGCATTTAGGCAAAACACCATAATGAGCCATAATGGCCTTAACATATAGATTCAAACATCGAAAACATTATCTATGATGGAAAAATATATTTACGTGCATCGCATTCACATTCACATCGTCGAAGCACATATTGGACCCCTCCTTCACCCCCGATTGATGCTCAACACAAGTATCGAGCTACTCACTATCCACTTCTCGAAATGTTATATCCATGTCGAAATTTTGCATTGCTTGTTCACGACCCGTTCGAAGAAAATTGTTACATACTCCCAGTAGGAGGACAATGTCTAGAGCAAAGGGAGCTCTTTCGACCAGAAGAACACAAAGTTTGGTATTTGATATTAGAAATTGCAGGGGTACAATTTATGATGAGAATGGTTTTGAATGATTTCCAATTCTTTTGAGAACATTGTATTTTCCAAAATGAATTGGATCCTGATGTCTACATTTTATTTCTGTATTGTAATTTGTAAATGAACACAACTGCACATATCTTATGTCCTAAGGTTATGTGACTTTGTGCATATGTGTGCACCATATTAAAGAGATGACTAGTTTATTTTAGTATATAAGTGGTTAGAAATTAAGCTTTGAAAAGCATGCTTACAATTAGTTCAGAAGATGAAACCCACATAAGGAGTGTGACTATTCACAAAATTCTGAGGTAAAGTATGATCATATTAAATATGTTATTTAATATGCTATAGAACATACTTATGTTTTTAAACATGTGAACCTCATTGAAAAAAAAATAAAAATGAAGGAACATGTTTTAATGTTCATGGTATTAAGGGATAGAGTCGTTGATTTGTTGGTTTAGAATGTGTGATGGTTGCCTTGAGTTGGAAGGATGAGAATTGAGACAATTATAGAGCCCCACATATAATATTGTTGATATTTCATTGCTATCATATAGACTCTTTAGAAAGTAGGTTTTGATTGTAAGTAGTGATCAAATGATGCCCAAAGGGGAGCCTATCTAGTATATGGTTACGAGAAGTTGTTTTGGTATGTTTACATGCATAGAGGTTTGCTAAGTAAAGAAGTAAAATTTTGTTAAGGTTAATAAGTTACTTTTATTAAGACCCTTTCTAAGATAAGGAGCTTAAAATTTTATCATATATTGTGAAAGTTCAAAACTTAAGCTATAGTTGAGCATTGCTGTGAGGACAAAATAACTATATGTCATGATTGGAAAGTGATGATTGCATATATGCATAGAGAATAATTAAAGAATTGCAACCATGATAAGCATGGCCATTATATTAATACATACTAAATCTTGTTAACAAATAATACAGGTACAAAAATAAATGAGTATTTAAGTACAAAAATACATGGATTCCTTATACGTAGAACTCATTGTGGGGGTGCAATGAGCTGCATGGATATGCTTGCATAAGTAGTGTAATTGAGGTCAAATGGTAAATTATGTTTATCTTCAAAATCATTAAATAAAACTCTAAAATGGATGCCTATGTATAAAGGCAAAGTGGAGATTTAACCATTACACCTAGGTTAATGATATGTTAAACATTTTACTCATATTTGTTCTAAGATGGCATGGATGCTATGCAAGGACACAGGGTAATACAATACAAACTCATTGAGATAAATTAGTAATATCATCGCCTCATTCTAATCATATTCAAAATCAAATGATGAGTTGTATGGTTTCTAGTTAAAAACACAACTTAAGGAAATTAAGTTATGCTTAAAAGTTCCCAAGAAGGGATAGAGGATGTGAAAGACAAGTCTTTTATAAGACTAAATACCTTAACATTGTTTTTCAAATTTAATGGCATTGCGTTGATCAGCTCACATGCAAAGTAATGATTTAAATTACTTTTGGTATGGTTTGTCAATATATGAATTATTTTAGTAAGAAAATAATCTAATTACACATTGTTTGACGAAACAAAATCTTATCAGTGCATTATGCATAAGTAAATAAGCATGCATAGGTTGGAACCTTAGGGATTCTAGTTAAGTAAATTAATATCTTAACCTAGATATGAAAGAGGCATAAAGAACATATCAATTCATGGGATGAGATTGTGAATTAGGTTTAGATATGTAATACAATATATTGTATATGGCATCATGCATTAATAATGATAAAAATCTTTGTAACCAAGTAAGGTATACTTGGAAATTGAACATGATGGGATTGATGCATGAGAAAAATTAAGGGTGTCCTAACGATTGTTGTACAAACTATGAATTCATAACTGATCTCTCGGTTTAAGGATGATTTAAGGCACTAACATGGAAATACCCTTGGGTCATACCTCACATAAAAAATTAAAGGGTGTTAAGTGATGAATAATATAGATTTCACTTTTAACCTCTATATGGGAGATGTATGCAGATGCATATTGTTATTGAATGAGGTCATACCTACACTGAAGTATGCATGACCAAAAAGATCTAGAGGTATAAAAAAGGAAAATGGTTAGTCTTATGACATAACTTGTGTAGGTGTGGAATAATTGTTAAGAACTAGAAATTTTTTTTATGGTGATGACGAGACTTTAAATATCTATGATAGACTAAGTATCATAGTCAATAGTATACCTTATGGTACATTTCATTGTTGTTAAAACCTGGTATAGGTGACATATTTAATCTCAAAACTAGAAGGTATGGGTATGATTGATTTATAGTGTGCATGATGACTGTTACATTATTATATGACATCTGGAAGTTATTTAAAAATGACATGAAACTTTCTTAATTACATAGATTAACCACGATAAATGAATTTTTGTAGGATACTAACATGGTGGAAAAATATGTGGATAAAGTTTATGTCAGGCAGGTGATACCATGAGGATGGTATTATAGATTGTACATCAGCTGAACAATGAACAACAATACATATAGGACCATATGACTACATATGTTACAATTTTGAAAAATGAAATGTGTATTGGTGTATATAACATACCTTGTGTGCATCTATGCAGTAGTCATTGGATGGATCTCTGGCCAGGTAAACAAACTTGGAGATTCCGTGAAGAAGGAAAGTAAGTTTCGTATAAGTAACTATGGTTCATCAGAGTTTGGCATACATACAATCACGATGAATATATGTATATGAAAATATATTGTGATATGAAATAATCTACTATGACCTTACAGGCTTATTAATGTGGAAAATATGCTAACTAATGTATTATATGCAGAGAGACTGCAAGAAGCAGATGTTCAAGAAGAACACAAAGGCTTGAAAGAATGCAAGACTAGGACATGCATTCTTCAGATAAAATAAATGATAAGCAATAGTTGTTTTAATACTAAAAAATTATGATATTTATCATAGTTAAACTTTGCCTCGATAAATTCTCACAGATGATTTGAAAAAAATGTGTCGCAGGTAGCTATAGAAAGAGAGATGCTAGTAGCACTCCTCATGCCAAATGTACATTGGAAAATTTGCATCGGATGACAAAGCCATGAAAACTGTTGATTTGGAAACCAGCTACCTATGAACGAGGATATGATGCATTGATACGCCGAGGATGGTGTAAAATCTAAGGGGAGGAGTATGTAACACTGCCCCTCGTGTACTACATTATTGTAAGCCTAAGCTAAGTTAAATCTAGTTATGATATCGTCCCTTGTGTGTTGAAGGTTGTACACCTAAGCTGAGGAAAGCTAGGTTTGATATCCTCCTTTGTGGGTTAAACTATTCTACACCTAAGCTGAGGAAAGCTAGGTGATATGGAAAGTGAAAAGCAAATGTATATTAAATAAATTAATAAAATAAATCACTTGGAAGGCGTAGCACCAAGAGAGAGGAGATGACTGCCAAATATCATGAGGAATGAGATAGAGATGAATCTTCCATGATAAGCTTCTAGATATGATTGTAGATAATCTTGGATGGATTGGATCTTCATCGGATGGATGGGAGATAAAGATCCATCAGACATAAAAGCTTTGCAGGAGATAAAGGCAAGATTTTATGTGGAAAATCATCGTGGGAGATAAGGACGAGCTTTTCTGAATAAGACCTAGACAAATAGAAAAATCCAGAAAGCTATATATTCCTAATGGTAACTAAATCATGAAAGAGGGTATAAAATACCCAGTGCATTGGTCAATTGAGGACAGTTGATCCTTGGCAAGATCTTTGGATTTAGAGGTGATTCATGGCTAGATGGTGGTGGTCCTCCCTCCAAGTGAGATTCAATTGGTGTCAGATGCATGGAATGTGTGCATGATGTTTCTTCCCTTTGTATCTTAACCTCATTTAGCTTATGAAAGAATATTTATAAATTTTCTAGCAATTGGAATGATTGAGGGAATTACATGTGACTGTTATAGATGAGTAGATTTACTTGTCCTCACGGAATTTATGAGATAATGTTATATGGTTTCAAGTGACAATTTTTGCATAACAATGAAATTCTAATTTAGGTTGTTAAAGGATCAATGTGTAGACCTTATGTTGTATTGGTATATCTAATCCCTTGTTAAGGTAAATAGCCATGCGTGAGACTCTTATTGCCTCCAAAAGAACAGGCTTAGTAGGTAGTTGTATTACCTGGTCCATGAAGCTATTTTTACTTATGGTTAGAATTTACTTGTTACCATTGTACATAAGAAATGTGGTAGCATTTGTTTGAGTTGATAATGATAGGGTGTTTATATTCATGATCTCATTAATGTTTCTATGAAATTAACTTCATGAGGTGGCCATATATAGATTAAGGTGTGGGATAACTAATAGCATGAGATGTGTGTGCATGCAAACCAATTAGAGGAAAATTCCCTAAATGATTTAATCAACGATTCTGTATATTCTAAGCCATGCATGTCAAAGAATGTTGTCCTATGGGGCTAGTCTAGTTGATTTTGCTTGTTACATAAACAGGTATATCACTAAACAATTTGACTATGCATTTGGATTTAGGATCATGATCCCTAGCTAGGCACCCATGCTAGTTACCTTAAGTTTAATTTATTGTTCATTAATGCGTGTGTGAGGTTGTCAAAGAGTGTTGCTGACTGCATGATGTATGACGAAAGATTGTTTGACATAATGTCTTATTGATGAAAAATTCCACATCATAGATCCACCTCATATAAGCAATAAAGATTATACATAGACATATTCAATTTACTCTTGGAAAGAGCCGAATTTTGATTGTAAATGAAGAATTTGTTAATTAATTGGAGCCTGAGGGCTAAATTTATGAGTAGGAAAAAGAGGTTTGTTACAAAGACCAAGTTTGAGGTTTTTTTTTTGTGAATGGGGGACTATAAGAGAGAGTAAGTGAGGGAGATAGAGAGAGGTAGAGAGAGATGTCATGTGTGAGTAAGTGAATGTTTGTGCGTTTGTCAGTGTTGTTGTCTTCTTGTAGAAATGGTTAGAAATGATAGTTCAAAAATAGGTTTTAATAGTCCAACACACAAATTTGAAGATATATTATCTAAACCCTGAGATGATCACACTTTCCTCTTTTAATGTAGCCTATCGTGTTGTAACCTCACCTAATATAGCTTAATCTAAACTAACTATTCTAACCTAACTAACCTAGTGTACCTCATCATAAGTTGACTTAGTCAAACCTAGCTTGCACTTGCATAATTTACACTATTGTAGCCTTACATAACATTGGCTACCCTACAATACAATATCCTAATCTTATAATAGTATATGCTAAACTATACTACATACGCTTAGCCTATCGTATCCTCTGTGGAGTACTGTAATCTACCCATTCCTTTCTAAGCTGAACCCAACATTTTTTTTTTTTAAACTAATGTATAGTAATCTAACAAAGGCTAACCTAACACTAAAATAGCATACGATAACTTAGCCTATCTTAATATTCCTAACTTAATCAAGTGCAAACCACCCTACACAATCCAAGTCTACATTAACATATCCTACCCTATGATAACCTAGTCTAACACATATTGATCTAAGATACCCTTAAATATCCTAGCATAACAAAACCCTATCCTACCATGCCTTAACATAACCTTCCATAGCCTAACATTCTCTACCCTAAATAACATAAACTATTCCAACCTAACATAGATATATTAGTTAACCTTATTCTTGCATAACCTTATGTCTAAGACCTTAAATACTATTTTTGTGTCTAAATTGTCAAACATAAGATTGCTTCATTATCTTAATCCTAAATATTTGAAACCAAGCTCAAACACTAACTCACATACCAAAATTTCATATGATATATCCTTACATAAACAAAACCATTCTCTACAAAAAATTACAATCTAACAATATATAGTTTTACTCAATTTAATTTTAGATATAAAATAGAGAATAATACATTCGTTATGATATTCAAAGTAAAATATATATACTTCTCCTTAAAATTAAAAACAATAAATGAGGAGTAATAATATGGAATTAATTATGAATTTTAAATATACATTCCACGTCATTATTAAAAAGAAATTCAAAACTCCAGATTGGGATGAGGGAAGGTCTTAGAGGCATCAGGCCTGAGTTGACATGGTCAGTACAACCAAATTCATTACAACCACACCCCACATGCCCAAGTCAGGGAGCGTGGTGTCCTTTGCCTTGAATGCATGGGAGGTGGGGTATAGCACGGGTGTGTTCTTTTCACCAATGGTCGCCGAGAACAATGTCTCTTAATGAGGAAGATGTAATCACTAGAAGATAATTGTTGGAGGGATATAGTGATGATTATATATTTCATTCTATCACATTGAGAATCTTATGTACTTGATGACTTCGATTCATTAGATAGAGTTCTAGGTTGAAAAACACAGTTGTATGGGCTATAAGTACTTGGAGAAATCATTTTTTGTGAATATATATATATATATATCATAGGCGTCATTGTTCTATATGTTCAAAAGTTGTATTTTTCTTGAAGCTACATACACATATAGATTTGATTGGGAATATATGTATATATATATCCATAGAATGATTTCTATAAAATTAATTGTTCTAATTATTTTTCATACACTTTTATTGCTAGGTATTCCAAGATATTTAAAACAAACCCCTTGTCTAATTTTGTTATAAATATTCAAGCATTAATTGTTTGGAAAACAAATTATAGGGTACACTAAAGAACATTGACGCATACAATCTTTAAAAGAAAAAATGGTTGTTTGATAATGCTAAGAGCCATTTATGTTTCTATAATTCAAGGCCTCATAATGTGAATAATATAATCACTTTCACAACTTAAAAATTAAATATAAAAATAATAACATAGTTTTCAAAAAGCTTTTATCTCTTTGTTTTTATGGGACATGCATTCAAGAAAATATCCCATTTAATAAACCATTTTTTATTTGCTGCATCCAAGCTTTTTCTCTTGCACAATCTATCTTTAGAGACAACCTTAGTTCATCTACCCTCTTCCATTTGATCGATTTTCTTTAAATACCTTAGGACATCCAGCATAACAATTGCTTCAATAGGAGTAGTCCCTATTTCACTTAACAAGATATCATATGGAACTACACTTTTAATCTTAAATCTGATCGTAATCAAATTCTTCTGAATTTTCTCAATTTGTCTCCAATGCATGTCAGAGGTACTACTAGCCCATAGCTCACAACCATAGAGAATCACCAGAATCACTAGAAGTCCAAAAAGATTTTAAGTGGTTTTTGAGTCCCATAACTTTGCCTCTCTACACCTATCTTGAAAAGCATAAAATGCTTTCCAACACCTAAAAGTTATTTTCTTTCTAAAACCGTTCCAGCTTAGATTTTTGTTGAAGTCAATTCTAAGGTATTTGTACTCTGTAACTTCTTCCAGAATGTTTCCTTCAAAGTAGAACTTATGATCGTTATGTTTTCTTTTCTTAGAGAAGACCACTATTTTCGTTTTGCTAATATTGACTTGCATCCCCACACTTCTATAAAAATTCTTAGGGGATAGCAAGTGCCCTTGCAAACAAAGAGCTAATTTTGCAATCAAAATAAGGTCATATGCATAGAAAAGAAGCCTTATAACAAACTTGCACAAATAGATACCATCACACCCTTGTGAATTTAACCACTCCTTAAGCTCGTCAATATATAAAATAAAAGGGTAGGAGGTAGTCAGCAACCTTTCTTGACCCCGATATCACTTCTAAAACTTTCAAAAATGCTTGTTGAAGTTCTAATTTTGGATTTTACCTCTTCATACATCTTATGCACAACTGCTCTCAAATGTTTAGGAACCCCATGTTCCTCCATTTTGTGCCAAATGCTTTTCTGTAATCAACAAAGCAATAAAAGACTTCTTCCTTCTTATCCCAAACTTTTTCAATGATGTGCCTTGAAGTTATGCAATGACCAATTGAGGAATGTTTAGGTCTAAAACCTACTTACCCTTTACCATGCTTATCTCTTTCTTCTTCCCACTTGCTAATTTTGTTTTCTTGCATGCTTCCAAATAGCTTTGCAAACAAAATGTTTATTATGATTTTAATATAATTAGAGGGATCATTGATGTCACCGTTGTTGAAAATAGGTATTGCCAGACTAGTTGTTCCATATGTTGGGTGCCCTTGTTGTACGATGTTGTTGAATATTTTTGTAATGTGAGGTGCAAGAATCTTGGACCCCACTTTAGATATTCTGCTTGGGGTTCAGCTAAGTATTTTTCTTTTCCAACACCCAACTTCTTCATACCCATCTCTACCTCTTGTACCATGAAGAGTTTAGTATCAGTGTGGAACAAGGGGGGGGTCAACATTGGGAACCTGCTCAAAGAGTTGTCTTGCATAGTCAAACCATTCAGATGCTGTAATATTATTTCCAATTTGTATCTTTTTTTATTGGAGCTCCTTACAAAATAATTTGGGATTACTTTTCCCAAAAAAGTTTCTTGTTTTGTGATGCTCCATACACTTCACATAATTAAAAATAAAAATGAGACTAAATCTAATGTGTCCAAATTTTTTGGAATTTTCAACAACCTTGTTAATAAGAGAGAAAAAAATTCATAAATTCCTAAAATTTCATCTCCGCCCCATTTCAACATCATAAATTTGTTATAATTTAGCTTCTTAAGTAGAAATGTGGAAAAAAAATTGATGAAAAATTCTTCCTTCAACAAATATATTACTAAGATTCCAATAACCCTTGTTGCAGACGCTACTATGAAAATCTAAATGGTAGTGCAATTCGTCTTTAAATTTAATAGAATTTATTAAAATTATTGTAATATTCTTTAAGAACGAAACATAAATCGCTACAAATTTTGCTAACCAAAATCGTTTGACATACATTATCCTCACGCTATATTGAGCCATTTCATCATCTGACCACATGAGGACCTCCATGTGTTATTAAAGACCTGGCACGTCCCACTCGCAACAACATAAAATAAGCTGCAATAAATTGATGCGACTGACTAAGATTTGAAGCATTGAATGCACTTAGGGCAAAAAGAAGAATACAAGGGCATGGGATAGGAAGATCATATTTGATAAATTTTCATAGCAGCACATAGGAACAAGGAGAGTATTTCCCCATGGACATCAATTCTAATAGGAATGAACTACTAAATTTTTCAAATAACACGAAGGAAGTTTATAAATTCCAAAACTCGTATTGCAACAGTGGCGGAGCTGTGTGCCAACAAGGGTGTGGAGTCATTCATGAAGGAAAATAAATTGCAAGACATCCCACAAGGACGTCTTAGTTGGGATCTTGGTAATATATTTGTTGAAGGAAGAATTTTTCATCAATTTTTTTTCCACATTTCTACTTAAGAAGCTAAATTATAACAAATTTATGATGTTGAAATGGGGCGGAGATGAAATTTTAGGAATTTATGAATTTTTTTCTCTCTTATTAACAAGGTTGTTGAAAATTCCAAAAAATTTGGACACATTAGATTTAGTCTCATTTTTATTTTTAATTATGTGAAGTGTATGGAGCATCACAAAACAAGAAACTTTTTTGGGAAAAGTAATCCCAAATTATTTTGTAAGGAGCTCCAATAAAAAAAGATACAAATTGGAAATAATATTACAGCATCTGAATGGTTTGACTATGCAAGACAACTCTTTGAGCAGGTTCCCAATGTTGACCCCCCCCTTGTTCCACACTGATACTAAACTCTTCATGGTACAAGAGGTAGAGATGGGTATGAAGAAGTTGGGTGTTGGAAAAGAAAAATACTTAGCTGAACCCCAAGCAGAATATCTAAAGTGGGGTCCAAGATTCTTGCAACTCACATTACAAAAATATTCAACAACATCGTACAACAAGGGCACCCAACATATGGAATAACTAGTCTGGCAATACCTATTTTCAACAACGGTGACATCAATGATCCCTCTAATTATATTAAAATCATAATAAACATTTTGTTTGCAAAGCTATTTGGAAGCATGCAAGAAAACAAAATTAGCAAGTGGGAAGAAGAAAGAGATAAGCATGGTAAAGGGTAAGTAGGTTTTAGACCTAAACATTCCTCAATTGGTCATTGCATAACTTCAAGGCACATCATTGAAAAAGTTTGGGATAAGAAGGAAGAAGTCTTTTATTGCTTTGTTGATTACAGAAAAGCATTTGGCACAAAATGGAGGAACATGGGGTTCCTAAACATTTGAGAGCAGTTGTGCATAAGATGTATGAAGAGGTAAAATCCAAAATTAGAACTTCAACAAGCATTTTTGAAAGTTTTAGAAGTGATATCGGGGTCAAGAAAGGTTGCTGACTACCTCCTACCCTTTTATTTTATATATTGACGAGCTTAAGGAGTGGTTAAATTCACAAGGGTGTGATGGTATCTATTTGTGCAAGTTTGTTATAAGGCTTCTTTTCTATGCATATGACCTTATTTTGATTGCAAAATTAGCTCTTTGTTTGCAAGGGCACTTGCTATCCCCTAAGAATTTTTATAGAAGTGTGGGGATGCAAGTCAATATTAGCAAAACGAAAATAGTGGTCTTCTCTAAGAAAAGAAAACATAACCATCATAAGTTCTACTTTGAAGGAAACATTCTGGAAGAAGTTACAGAGTACAAATACCTTAGAATTGACTTCAACAAAAATCTAAGCTGGAACGGTTTTAGAAAGAAAATAACTTTTAGGTGTTGGAAAGCATTTTATGCTTTTCAAGATAGGTGTAGAGAGGCAAAGTTATGGGACTCAAAAACCACTTAAAATCTTTTTGGACTTCTAGTGATTCTGGTGATTCTCTATGGTTGTGAGCTATGGGCTAGTAGTACCTCTGACATGCATTGGAGACAAATTGAGAAAATTCAGAAGAATTTGATTACGATCAGATTTAAGATTAAAAGTGTAGTTCCATATGATATCTTGTTAAGTGAAATAGGGACTACTCCTATTGAAGCAATTGTTATGCTGGATGTCCTAAGGTATTTAAAGAAAATCGATCAAATGGAAGAGGGTAGATGAACTAAGGTTGTCTCTAAAGATAGATTGTGCAAGAGAAAAAGCTTGGATGCAGCAAATAAAAAATGGTTTATTAAATGGGATATTTTCTTGAATGCATGTCCCATAAAAACAAAGAGATAAAAGCTTTTTGAAAACTATGTTATTATTTTTATATTTAATTTTTAAGTTGTGAAAGTGATTATATTATTCACATTATGAGGCCTTGAATTATAGAAACATAAATGGCTCTTAGCATTATCAAACAACCATTTTTTCTTTTAAAGATTGTATGCGTCAATGTTCTTTAGTGTACCCTATAATTTGTTTTCCAAACAATTAATGCTTGAATATTTATAACAAAATTAGACAAGGGGTTTGTTTTAAATATCTTGGAATACCTAGCAATAAAAGTGTATGAAAAATAATTAGAACAATTAATTTTATAGAAATCATTCTATGGATATATATATACATATATTCCCAATCAAATCTATATGTGTATGTAGCTTCAAGAAAAATACAACTTTTGAACATATAGAACAATGACGCCTATGATATATATATATATATATTCACAAAAAATGATTTCTTCAAGTACTTATAGCCCATACAACTGTGTTTTTCAACCTAGAACTCTATCTAATGAATCGAAGTCATCAAGTACATAATATTCTCACTTGGAGGAATTTAAATATGAAAATGTGTATCCACGTTTCTAGCACTAAAACAGATGGACATTTTTATCACAAAGACACACAAATATTCCTAGCAATAAAATCAAATGCACATTTGTATCTCTAAAAGGTGTGTGCTTTTCTACAACTAGTTGCTTAACAGATGGGAAATTAAATTTTGTTATGATGGGTGGGTAGTGGGATGGCAAGAGATAGAGGGAAAAACTCGATTGAATATGGTTTATGTACCATTTTACATATTATATTTTTTAGAGTATGAAATTTCATGTTGGACAAAATGTCTGATTTTTTCTTTTCTTTTTCATTGGACATCTAAAGAATACATATGACTTTCGTTTTTATTATATTTCCTTTATTAAACATTGTGTATGTACTATTTTACAAATTAGGTTGGATCAAATGCAATTATACACTAAAATGACAAAGTTCTCTTATTTTTTTATTGGACATATGAAGAATAATTAGGTCTTTCATTTTTATTATATTATTAATTGCATATGCAACAAATAGTTGATTTAATGTAGTGGGCGTACATTTTATAAATTATGTTATTTATAAAGGATATGTTTTACATTAGAAAAAGTGTTCTTATACATTAAAATTTCATCATTCTTGTTATATATATGTATATATATATTTTATTAGATATGAAGAATAATTACTAATAGTGTATACATTAAATTGATTGCAATACTTCTATGTTTGCATTGTGTATGTTGAAACACTGTAAACACGTTGTATCAAGTGATTAATAGTAAATGTAGTGAATAATGTTTTTCTCATAAAATGACTTACACCAATTCAATTGGAAGACCATGTAGTGCTAGGGATGAGGATTAAAATGAGGCATTGATTGGTAACATTTCTCTTCAAGTGTAAAGCTACTAGCACCACTGGGATCACCACCTTTTTTACTTAAAATAAGCTTTCGTGAATTTATTCATGAAAAGGTTTGATTGAATTAATATTTTCTTAATGTAGTGAATGATTCATTTTCATTTGTTTAAAATTTTATATTTTATAATGGCTAAGATCTATACTATATAAAAATTTGTTCTGATAACAATTAAAAGAGCTCCTCCTTGCTTGGAGATTATAATCTCTACTAAGAGGTTCAACCATGCCAAGGTGGAAGCTCAAATTAATTTCTAATTATGATTTGTTGTAAATGTTCTAATTAACTTTTTAATGCTTCAATGGAAAATGCAAAAAAAAAAACATAAGTTAAAGATATGCAGAAAATTAAAAAACTAACCAAATACATTTTTAAAAGCAAGAAAAAACATTACATATCTTGAATTATAAGTAAAATTCAATATAATAAATAAAAATAAAATAAAATTATAAAAAATAAAACTATGAGACTTAAGCTAATCCTTTATTGACAAAACATATCCATTTATTGACAAAACAGTTAGTAAACCTACTTGCAATTTCAAATGTAGTGGAATATAAACTATAAACACATACATTAACCAGCAGATATTGACAAAACAATTCTCACTTTTATATGCAAATTCACTCAACACACAAAATTAAAATTTAGATGAAGATATATACAATTTTAAGTTTTAAATACTAAACACAAAATACAAAAAAAAAAAAAAAAAACAGATATCTCACTATTCGAAATAAGGAAACACACATCATACAATCAATACAAAAACAAACACTGAAATATTAAATAACAAAACACACAATATACAAAGTAAAACATACATTTTATATACAAACTCAAATTTAGGTTGTGAAATTAATTACAATCACAGTTCAATGTAGCAAACCAACAATTGCAATTTCAAAACACATACAATACACATTTTCATAACTAACATCTACACAATGACTCACACACATACACACACATGTCTACGTGTATATATATGTGTGGGTGTGTGTGTGCGGGCGTGCAATTTCAAATAAAGAAACATAAAGATTACAAGTTCAAATAAATAAACACACAACATAAATTTTCAAATAACTAATTGGGCATCATGTAATTTGAAGTCAATAAAAGAAAACGCCCAAATATGCTTATGCAACTTTAAGAAAAACTAAACACACAATATATAAATTAAAATATACATTATGAGTACACATTCAAATTTTTAATTCAAGACAACAAAAACATGATTACAATTTCAAACAATGCGCAAAATTCAAATTTAAATAAGGAAATATACAATTCTGAATTTTTAAATATTAGACACAAAATACAAATTCAAATAGGAAAAAACATATTTTACAATCCCAAATAAGGAAACACACATCAGACAATTTCAAGTCAATACAAAAACTAACACTCAAATATTAAATAAACAAATACAAAATATATAGAATAAACCATACATTTTATATACAAGCTCAAAGTTAGGTTGTAAAATTATTACAATCCCAATTCAATACAACAAACACATGATTACCATTTCAAGCCACATACAATACAAATATTCATAAATAAATATCCACAGAGTCACTCACACAAATATATTCAATTTCAAATAAAACTAGATACAGAGTACAAGTTCAAATAAATAAACACTCAATATACAAATTCAACTAAACACACAACATACAATTTCAAATAACTAATTGTGCATCAGACAATTTCAAGCCAATAAAAGAAAACGCTGAAACATGCTTATGAACCTTTAAGAAAAAAATAAACACACAATATACAAATTAAAATCTGCATTACGCATACACATTCAAATTCACCCATACAACAAAAACAGAAGATTGCAACTTGAAACAACACAAAAAATTCAAATTTAAATAAGGAAATATACATTCTTTTGAATTTTTAAGTATTAGACACAAAATACAAATTGAAATAGAAGAACACATCTTTACAATTCCAAATAAGGAAACACAAATCAAACAATTTCGAGTCAATACAAAAATAAACACTCAAATATTAAATAAGAAAACAGACAATATACAAAGTACAAGTTCAAATAAACAAACACACAATACACAAATTCAACTAAACAAACAACATACACTTTCAAATAACTAATTAGGTATCATACAGTTTCAAGTGAATAAAAGAAAACACTCGAATATGCTTATGCAACTTTAAGAAAACATAAACTCACAATATACAAATTAAAATCTGCACTATGCATACACATTCAAGTTCATAATTCAATAGAACAAAAAGACATGATTACAATTTCAAACAACACACAAAATTTAAATTTAAATAAGGAAATATACAACTTTGAATTTTTAAATATCAAACACAAAATACAAATTCAAATAGAAGAACGCATATTTTACAATTCCAAATAAGAAAACACACAGTATACAAAGTAAAACTTACAATTTATATACAAATTCAAATTTACGTTTTGAAATTAATTACAATCACAATTCAATACAACAAACACACAATTGCAATTTCAACCGACATGCAATACAAATATTCATAAATAAACATTCACAGACATAATATATATATATAATATATATATAATATATAATATATATAATTTGAAATAAAGAAACATATAGAGTACAAGTTCAAATAAACAATCACACAATATACAAATTAAAATCTACATTATGCATATACGTTCAAATTTGTAATTCAATACAACAAACACATGAATACAATTTCAAATTACATACACATATTCATAAATAATCATTCATACAACCATTCACATACATATGGAATTTGAATTAATTAAAAATACAAAATACAACTCCAGATAAGCAAACACAAAATATACAATTTTGTGTTGAAATACAAAAGAAAACTATCATTGTCAAAACCACTCACATATATATTTGATTTCAAACAGGTAAACACACAATTCCACTGACCCACGCAAACACACAATTTAAAATTAACAAATAAATATGGTACAATTTCAATTCAAAATATCAACATAAATACATAAAACATTTTCAAAATCACAAACATATATATACCATTTCAAAGAAGTAAATATATAAGAAATGGATTTATATATATGTATTCTCTCATTAGATTATATAAAATAATGCAATACAAAAGGCTTTAAAAATCAATGAAAAGAAAAACAAACAAAAAAGCAACAATATGAATCGTTTGTTAATTAGAGAGATATTTAGTGTTTTCCACTACATTGTGGAAGGTTGTGTAATTTGTATTTGGGTAAAATATTTTAATTTTTTTTAATTATAAGTGTGTTTTTGGTTAAATGCAATTGTAATAAGTGTTGTAATATAAATGGATGATCATGGAAGTGTAAGATGACCTTCTTCAAATATAAATTGTGTAAAGTAAATGCATCTTAAAAAGATGTGTTGTGACGCGTATGAGTTTAAAGAAAAGTAATCACTAGAAACAAAAAAAAATACACTAATGAAAGAAAAATGGAGTCCCTCCTCCTTAGCAATTGTCATTTTAGCCCCTCCCATAAAAAATAACTCTTATAATATTTAAAAAAAGAAAAAAATAATATATGACTACATCAATATTTATTTTTGGCAAAACTCTTTTTGCATGCAATACCATACATTACAGTACCATACAAGTATTAGAGAAAACCATATATTTTTAGTAAGATATAACAAAAATTATCAACTTCTCTTATATATAAAAAGAATGATCCTTTCTATATTTAAATAATGAAAAGAAATGTGAATTTACTTTCCTTTACATTATAATTCATTTCCAGAAACAACTCCAAACAAAATGCCCATAAAAAGTATTATTAATGAAATATGAGATGAGAGTTTTATTTTATTTTTTTTCATAGTCCAAAAACTAATAAACATAATTCAAATAAAAATATATATTATGAATCATGATTATATATGTAATTAATGATATAATTAAATTTGATTTTTAAAGAGTAGGATAGGTTATTCCATTGTATGAAAAAGTAAAAGTAAAAAACAATTCATTTCATTTTATCTGACTTTAACTATCTCCAAGAAAAATCATTACAAATGGTAGAGGGGCATAATTGACTCTCCAAAAAAGCTTGTAACTGATACAGGATTGAAGCGAAGCGAAACAAGTCTATATAACATAGAATTCCCAATTGACGCGAAAGAGCTGAGGTGAGCTGCATTATTCTTATTTTTTTAAAAGTTCAATAAACCAATGTTAACGAAGAGATTTCTATTAATATTTTGAAAATGTATGCATTATTAATTTGAAAAATTAATAAACCGGTGACAAGGAAACAGTAACCAAGCTGGGTCAGGTTGAGTTTGAGCCAGTAAATTCATTGGTGGCCTTAATAGACATGTTAAAATTGATTCAGGGTATGGTTTTTTATTTAGTTACAGATAAAAATTGCAACGGTTCAAAACCATGGATTGAAGTAGCACATTAACACACAATGTATCTAGCTTTAACTAGCACGAATGGTACAGGGCCTCACTAATACAGGAGGGAAATAAGTGAGTAGAAATAGAAGAGGGACTAGCTAATCGTGGACAGGACTGGACGGGACTTGATGGGGGCATTGAATCCCCGAAGAAGGCGAAGGTGAAAGCTATAGTGTAATGTAACTGATTCCGGACGATTCAAGCAAAATAAAGCTATATATATAACATATAATTCTCCATTGACACAACTGAGCTGGATTATTATTAATAATTTAGAAGTTGTATAAAGCGGAGTTAATAAAGAGAAACTCACTGTATGTATGTATTATTATTAATTTCAAAGCGTATATTATATATTAATTTGAAAGTTTAATAAACAGGGTAACTGTAAGCTCACGAAGTTTTAATGAGGTGCGTTTTGGGTTTAATTGACATGTTAACATTGTTTCAGGGTGTGTTTTAATTGGTTATTGATAAAATACATAAGGGTTAAAAAACATGGATTACAGTATCAAATAACACAATATAAAGTAGGTGATAATAAAAAAATAATATCAATTAAACTTATACACAGCACAACAGGCAATAATAAAAAAAACTCGGGTTAAAATAACATACGGCGCACAATACAGTGAAAGAAGCCACACATTAAGCTAAATCCAGAGATATGCATGGATTGAAGCGATGAATGAAAAAATTAATGTAATAGAAATGGTAGTGTACCACCCTGGGAAATGTGCGACGTGCGAGCGCGGGCGCCCGGGCGGGCGCGCGTCGGGCGGACGTGCACGAGCGACGGCGCAACGGGTTCTTCACACAATTTGCGATGTTACATAGGTTAACTTGCGACGAAAGGTGCGAGCGGACGACAGCACATATGCGATTGTGGGACAACGACCAAACGACCAAAGGTTATATGCACCATTAAACGATATTGAAGGATGGGTCAACCCATGGTTGAGGGGGCACGCCGACATCCTAAATACGTTCATGGAGGGTGTGTAACATGCGTTTGGGTGGTCGGCCGGCAGCAACCACCCCACCTTTGGAGCATATATATTACATGAGCGTGCAAGCTCATTCTTCACCAATGAAGAGCACCTTCAATTTGCGCAAAGGCAAGGAGGATCTGCACACAAGAGAGGAAGTGCAAACTTCTCATGTGCACTTGCCTTAGGAACTTGTACGAGAGGGTTAAACTTGGAATAAAACGCAGGTTGCGCAGAGGTAGCTCTGAGGTTCGGTTTTGATGCAGATTTGACAAAGGTTACAAGTGACTTATGGGGGTGCCTTCTTTGTACAAAAGAGCATAAAATTGATGTAAAGGCAGATTGCCTGTCTTGTAAAATGGGTTAAGTGTTGGCCTTGGATTCTTCTAGGCACACTTGTATTGTAAACTGATATTCTTAATAAAATGGTTGGGCAGACTCACGTTACGGGGAGTTGCCCCTCCCCTTTATACTTTTTACAATTGTTGTTCTTGTTTATAATTGCTAATGGATAATGAATGACTATGGGCTTTCATTAAGTATAAAGGATAATGCATCTTACTTGATTGCGAAGAACAAACTAAGTATCGGTTGTGAATTAGGCGTAGTCCGCACACTTGAGTATTGTTAAAAAGAAAAAGTGAGGTGGTGCCGCACCTCGCCGGCACGGTTGAAAGACCACCGTAGGCTTGGGGGCGTGACAAGTAGGGTAGGGTAAAACCATTGATTGGGAAAGGGAGTCCATCAAGGGTAAAATTCTTGGGGAGAAAGTTGGGAATTTCAATTCCAGAACAAAAACTGAACAAAAAATAATGCTATGTTTTAACATAGGATCTTAACAGAGGGAAGCCAAAATTGTTTTGGGAAAACACAGTGTTTAACATTCACAATAAAAACTTTGTATTCATTAATAAAAACAACTGCTGCTACAAAACATCTTCCTCTAACAGAGGGATTTCACCTAAAAAAAATTCACTATCTCTTCTTGAAAATACTCTGTTTCTTCTTTAAAAAAATTACACTATCTTTGCTTGCAAATTTCTTTTACACTACTGCGTCTGCACTGCTGTGAATTACCAAACAAAAATTACATTCAACCTGTTTTATATAGTTACACTGCTATGTAAAAATTCTTGTTCGTTCTCGAGCTGTGCCTTACCCTTTCTTTTCCAACAAACAACATAATACTAAACAGAACATAGTCAACGGGCAACATAAAACAAAACTACACCGTGAAAATAAAAAATAATAAAATTAAAGGATTTTTAACCTACGTTTACTAACCTGAGTACATTTATTAATTACATTACATGGCAGTAAATTTATTTCCCATACGACCTTGGCAGTCATACGAAGGTCCTTTCAAAAAAATGTGTCGCTACCAGAACCGTAGCTCTTGCCCTTTTTAAACGAATGATTTGCAGCAATTCCCCGGAGGTTCCAATCGCAGGGACTTTAGGCACCAGGGAATGGTGGTTTTTCAACAGTGCTTGTGTAACGCCCCTGGTAAATCGATAATGTTTTAAACTAAAAGACAGTAAATTTCATTAGTAACTATGATTATGCTGGTAGAATTGAGTAAATATGACTGTTATTACTGTTTAACTAATCATGTTATTAAATTGCTGGTTGATTTCCATTTGAATATGGTTGCAAGAGAGAAACTGAAAATGGTTATAGTTTTCCTCATGTGAGGAGGATTAATAAAAAATATATATAATAAGAAAATATGACATCTGTCAAAAGAAAGAAAAGGAAGGGAAAACCTAACTACTTCTGGAGACGGTTGAGACTCCCATAGAAGGGGGGAATTGCTATGTATGATGAGGACCAGATAGCAAGAAGGAGGAGATGAAAATTGCTCTTAGCAGCAAAAATCGCTACGTCTCGTAAGGACCAGATAGCGCATGTTGGGAGGTTGGAGCCTCCCTGAAGCCGCTACGTCCGGTAAGGACCAGATAGTGTAACTCTGGTAGTAACAGAGGACTTGCAGAGAACGTAGGTCTTGCAGGAGTGCTTGGGGGTGGAAGGTCAAGGAGGGCCCTCCTAAGGTCGGGTGGTAGACAAGTGCACTAAGAGATTTGCCTCTAACCAGTTATGAAATAGTTGAGATTTCAATGGACTGTATATGCTATAATGATAAAATAAATAAGTTCATAATCGTTAGAAAAATTGTGTTAGAAATATCAGAGGAAATATCTGAATTAATTGAAGTCATAAACATCATAATAATGGTAAGATACTTTTGGCATTAAACTGAAACCTATGCGTAAATATAACCGAAGGAAATAATATAGCAAGAATTACCACAGTTTGCCCGAAACTATTCTGTAAGTGAGAATTACAACACAAGCTACAGATGAATAAAGATCAATTGTTATATAACCTTTTCTTTAACAAGCGGTAGTTAACCAAATCAATGTACATCTCTACATATTTGAACATATATGAATCTACATAAATACTGGTAAAGAAACAAGGAAAAATGGCAGCATGGCGGCAAGAGCTGGAAAAAGAACCATATATACATTGAACCAATAATTTGACAGCGGTCGTAAATCCCATCATGAGTATACAAATTCTCGGTGAAGCAACTCGTGAAAGGAAAAGACCTCTAAGCCGTCAGCTCAATAGGGTTAGCATCCATGTCTCTGACATGCCTAACCGCTTAAGACGTTGTTATAACCAGAACCTTTTGGTAAGCAGAAAACTGTAGATCGACATGGTTAGAGCAGGGTATGCCGACAACGGTTTTTACAGCTCGAAGTCAGCACCCTCAATCTTTTAAAAGAAAACAAAGAGAAAACATGAACACATATTTCGGCTAAGCAAACACGAGATAAATATTTCCATTAATGATTACAGAAAAGACTGAACAGTAAGACCGTATTAAGTAGCTCTGCAAGCCGCGGAATAACCAAATGTACAGGCCTAGACATTCATAGAGAACTCCATAATGCATGTATCCATCGGATAAATAATATTAAGATTAGGATTTAATGTCATACACAGCTAGTAAACATAATATCAGTATACAGTTAAAGCATTACACAGTGGTTCACCATAGGGATATCCCTCGGCTCTGAAACATATTACATTTATAACCAGAGGCCGGGCGTAGTCCCAGTTAGGGCTTCGTTATGAAACTACCCAGGCAGAACCCAGCTCCTCTACACGAAAATATAGAGGAAAAAGAAACAGCATGCTTGCATAAACTTCATTGAAGATTAAATGAAGAACCATTGATAGACTTCATAACCCAGGCAAGGGCAGACAACCTTCCAAGAAGTAGAAGGGACTTCAATCGTTCCCCATAATGCAATCGTAAAACGGAAAGGAAGAAACGCATTGTGTAGCGAACACCTATCACCTCGAAGGTGGACTAGGTAAGAAGGGCTGTGTGGTTGTCTCCAAATGCGGAGCCCAGCACCGAAACTTGACACCTGCGACAGTAAACAATCACACCTGAATAAGAAAAATCCTTAACAGAGGAATATGAAACGGAAAATAAATTATCTGAGAATTGAGAAGCGTTTACCATGGTTTAGTCGGGAAGCAGAGCCCTTCGTCCATTGTGGACTGGTATGTAGAGGCAGGGCTTTGCTGCGCACAAGTGCAATACTTAGAGCCGAAAGCTGTTCTGGCAAATAAAGTAGAGGTAAACAAGAAAATCTTACAGCTAAGATACCCCGTAGACTGTATGACGCCCACGTGGAGGATCGACGATCGTTGATCCGGAGTCTTTCATCCCTACCGTAGGATGAGCAGGAGGGATGATGCCATTTCGAGAAATGGAGTGTACCAGATACCGGGTGCAATAAGTTTATACCTCAGTTGGGTAGCTGGAGTACTGAATCGACTTGGCAGTGAGGCATGAATTCCGTCCAGCTGCACATTCTTATGCCAAGTGGAGGGCAAGAGGATACCGTAATTCATTCATAACCAGGGCTCTTTTTGGAAAACGACTACAGGCGAAGTTTCCCGTAGCACTCAACCCAAGGCTAAGTTGGAAAATAACGTGCGACATCTATGTTAAATAGCCTCCACATAAATGCATTTAATTCATCGCAGTACCATAGGAGGATCCCGAGGATTACGATCTGGGATAGACATAAACAATTTGTATATATATATTTTCCAGACATTTATTACCATCACATGAAACAGTTTAATGTATGTAATCCAGACCATTGACATCATAATATGGTTAGAATATTGATATCGTAGCATGATTTAATTTAATCAATGTAAATGCAATATAGTTACAAAGTTTCCCATGTAATTATTTCCCAAATTAAACAAGTAAACATAAGGAAAAGAAAACAAAAAAAAAATGTTTTTACTTTTGACAGGTATATCACAAGTGGTATCAGAGCCCAGGTTGCAACGTTGTGACCTCGGGTTACTGCAGCAGTGACATCGATATAAATAATTAAATTAATAAGCAAGAAGGGGTTATTGAGCTATGAATTGTATACCATACCTGTTGAAATATACTAATTCTCTAACCAGGTGACAGCGGAATATGAGGAGAATGAGCAACACCCCTTACAGGAACGTGGACAACGTCACTTCTCCTCAAGGAAACCCTGAAATATGGGTGCAGCTGGGGGAGGAGGCGCGCAACACCAATTTGACTATATTGGAGACAGTCCAGGAATTGAAGAACGAAATGGCTCGGTTACGCGAGGACAACGCCAGATTAACCATGGAACAGGAAAGGATCCTGAAAATTTTATCAGATAAGCAGAACCAGCATCAACCCAATCCCAACCCAGAGCAAACTTGTGTGTCGGAGGAGCAGGGTTACCATACTGATCAAGAAGAAACAGAAGAAAGGGTAGCGGTTCGGGGAGAAAAATATGATAACACCTCGGAACATCAAACCTCTAAAAGACAGCGAATAGAGTTGCAGGGGGAGTTTCGGAAGATCAAGCCGCCCCATTTTAATGGGGAATCCGAGGAGGCTGCGGAAGCTTGGTTAATTAACATGAACAAGTATTTTTAGGTTTACGAGTATGATCACCATCTCAAGGCATGGCTAGCTATTTTCCAGCTGCAAGCCAAAGCAACGTTATGGTGGGAGGAAGTTAAGATGGTGCAGGGAGTGAATGAGCAAGACATAACTTGGGAAATTTTTCAAAGATATTTCAAAGAAAAATATTTGACTGAACGATTCTACGATGAAAAGGCCAGGGAATTTCATGATCTGCGACTTGGACACTAGACCATGGATGAATTTTTCACTAAATTTACATCTCTGCTCTGCTACGTACCATATATTCGGGAGGAAAAGGCAAAAGTGCAGAGGTTTGTTAGCAGTCTCCCCCAAACAATGCGGGAAAGGATTGAATTTGATAACCCGAAGACAATGGATGAAGCGATACGAAAAGCTATAATATGTTTTCAGGAGAATAAACAAAAAGGGGAAAGTGTTGTGAAGCGTTGGGTGGATAAAAAGAATAGTAGAACAGCTGTGGGAATTAGGGGAGCCCGTAGTAGTTTTAGTAAAGGATTCTCAAAGGTTCCCAGCAATAGGAACCAGTCCAGAAATCAGCTCAGATTTAAGCCACCTAATGACTCCAAAAATAGTGAACAGTCGGGCAGAGTTGATAATGAGGGGACAGCTAGGCCACCAGTGCAGTGTTGGGGGTGTGGCGGACCGCTCTATATTAAGAACTGCCCTCATCGAAAAGGTAGTGATCAGGTGTCCCAGGTTTATGAAGCCTCAACAGTGGGAGACGTGGCTCGATCCATACCAAGAATAAATGCAGATCTCGAAGACCGTCAAGCTGATTACCAGCCGACAATGATAGAGTTCGAAGGTAAGATTTTTGATCAAACTATTTATGTTTTAGTTGACCCAGGCGCTACATTGAGTTATGTTAGCCCCAAGATTGTGGAAATTTGTAAATTGCAACCTGTTAAATTTAAAAATCCGTGGCTAGTCCAGCTTGCTGCTGGGGCTAAAAGGCGGGTGCTGGCCAAGGTCAACAACTACCCATTGAAGATAGCTGGTCAAGCAGTGACTACATAATTGAACGTACTTCCTCTCAGATCATATGATGTACTGATCGGAATGGACTGGTTGGAGAAGTTGTGGTCCATAATAAATTGTAAAACAAAAGAAATATCCTATCAGGATGAACTGGGGAATAAACAAGAAATTCAAGGTATTTTTAAGCCTGTGCAGATTCGGCCAATTACTGCTTCACAATTGGCTAAATGCATCAGGAAAAAGTGTCAAATATATGCAGTTCAAGTAGGACTCGCCAGTTCAAAGGATAAAGTTAGTACTTTGGAAGGCATACCGGTGGTGCATGAATTTGCAGATGTGTTTCCTAAAGAAATACCAGGACTACCACCTAAAAGAAATTTGGATTTCACAATAGAACTAGTACCCGGTGTAGCCCCGGTGTCCCGAGCACCATACCGGATGAGTTTGCTGGAATTAACAGAATTAAAGATGAAATTGCAGGAGTTATTGGACAAAAAGTACAGTCGTCCCAGCGTATCACCATGGGGATCCCCTGTATTGTTTGCAGGAAAAAAAACGGAACTTTCCATATGTGCATAGATTATCGGCAGCTGAATAAATTAACAGTTAAAAATAAATACCCGTTGTCCCGCATTGATGAACTATTTGATCAGGTGAAAGGTGCAATGGTATTTTCAAAGATTGATTTAAGATCCGGATACCACCAGATCAGAATTAAGGAGGAGGAGGTAGCCAAAACTGCTTTTCGAACTCGTTACGGACACTATGAGTTTGCGGTGCTGCCATTGGGCTAAACAATGCACCTGCAACATTTATGTGTTTGATGAATAGTGTATTTCATAAGTATTTGGATAATTTCGTGTTAATTTTTGTTGATGATATACTGATATATTCCCATAATATCAAAGAACATGAAGAGCATCTTAAGCTTGTATTGCAAATGCTCCGGGAACATCAGCTGTACGCTAAGTATAGAAAATGTGATTTTTATAAGGAATAGATCCAGTATCTGTGGCATATCATAACTAGGGAAGGCATTGCAGTGGACCCGAAAAAATCAGAACTATAATGGAATGGCCAATACCAAAAGACGTGGCAGATATAGGGTCGTTCATGGGACTGGCAGGATATTATAGGCGATTCGTGGAAGGATTTTCACGGGTTTCTAACCCTATCACGTCCTTATAAAAAAAGGGAAGACCGTTTAAATGGACTACATAATTTCAGCAAAGTTTTGAACAACTTAAACATTTTCTCACAACTGCCCCGGTGTTGAGCATTGTAGATCCGGAAAAGGACTATGTGGTCTGCACTGATGCGAGTAAAGAAGGTGTAGGAGGGGTGTTGATGCAGGAAGGAAAACTGCTCATGTACGAATCCAGGAAGCTGAAAGAGCATGAACAGAAGTATTCTACTTATGACTTAGAATTAACTGCTGCCGTGCATGCATTAAAGATGTGGCGCCATTACCTATTAGGGAAGAAATTCTTGTTTATGGCAGACCACCACAGCTTGACCAGCCACTTTAACCAACCCACTTTAAATATGAGGCAAGCCCGGTGCATGGACTTTTTGAGTGGATTCGACTTTGAGATCAAGCACCTGAAAGGAAAAGAAAATTGGGTGGTTCATGCTTTAAGCCGGAAAGTGCATTTCCTTTATGAAATTGCCTCTAGTAAAGGATGGTCTACCCTCAATAAAGAAATCAAACATGTTGTTGAACAAGACCAGGATTACCAGCAAAAGAAACAGCAAGCGCAAAATTTGACCAGTCACATAAGGCAACAGGATTATGAGCTGAATTCTGCAGGCATATTATACTATAAGAAAAGAATATACATACCCAATCACGTCGAAGTCAAGAAAAGGGTCTTGGATGAGTATCATAAAAGTCCCTATGCAGGACACCCGGGTTATCAAAAGCTCATTATCGCCCTTATAAAAGAATGCTACTAGCCAGGGATGAAAAAAGACGTAACGGACTATCTAGCGTGATGCATAGAATGTCAGCTAGTTAAGGTCGAACATCAGCACCCTGTAGGACTATTGCAGCCATTACCTATACCTGAATGGAAATGGGAGGTTATTACTATGGATTTTATCACAGGGTTACCTTAATCTAAGAAGAGTAATGACTCCATCATGGTTGTGGTGGACAAACTTAGTAAATTGGCTCACTTCATACCTGTACAGTCTACCTACAGGGCGGCGCAAATAGCAAATATCTTAATGCAAAATATCTTTAAGCTCCATAGTTTACCCAAGACCATAATATCTGACTGTGATGTTAAGTTCACATCAAATTTCGAGAGGACTCTATTCGAAGGTTTGGAAACTCAACTAAACTTCAGTACCGCATATCATCCACAAACCAATGGACAGACTGAGGGGGTAAACCAAGTAGTTGAAGATATGTTGAAATCTTATGTGATGCAGCAACCAAGTCCGTGGGAAGAATATTTAAATTTGGTGGAGTTCACATATAACAATGGTTATCATGCATCCTTACAGATGAGTCCATTTAAAGTACTCTATGGACGGAAGTGTCGTACACCATCCAGTTGGGGGGGACTTGAAGACAGACTCATGTTGGGACCTGAGATGCTAAAGGAGATGGAAGAAATGGTTAAAAGAGTGCGGGCCAACTTGAATGTGGCCCAAGACAGACAAAAAAGCTTCGCGGATTGGAAAAGGAATTTGAAGGAATTTCAGGTAGGAGAGCATGTATATGTAAGAATTCGGGCAAAGAAAAGCACTTTACAATGGAGCGGTTGGGCCAAATTGGCACCCCGCTTTTGTGGACCCTTCCAGATTTTAGCAAGGATTGGGCTAGTGGCTTACCAACTATCCCTACCCAGCCACATCAGAGTCCACAACGTCTTCCATGTATCAGTATGAAAAAAATATATCTATGACCCTAAACACATAATTAGTTGGTAAGACATTCAGGTAAAGAATGTGCCTTGAATAGCACAAAATAAATGTTTCAGGTGGAACCGAAAGGAGAATTTCTGGTTGAACCAGTGAGCATATTATATCGGAGAAGGGTCATGTTGTGGAAAGGAGCCATCATCCAGGTTAAAGTGCAGTGGCAGCACTTCGGAACGGATGAGGCCACCTGTGAGGATGAGCAGAACATGAAAGAAGCTTATCCTGAACTGTTTATGGGTGAACAACATCAGGACAATGTTGAATTTCAGGAGGGAGAGGTGTAACGCCCCTGGTAAATCGATAATGTTTTAAAGTAAAAGACAATAAATTTAATTAGTAACTATGATTATGTTGGTAGAATTGAGTAACTATGACTGTTATTACTGTTTAACTAATCATGTTACTAAATTGCTGGTTGATTTCCATTTGAATATGGTTGCAAGAGAGCAACTAAAAATGGTTATAGTTTTCCTCATGTGAGGAGGATTAATAAAATATATATATAATAATAAAATATTACATATGTCAAAAGAATGAAAAGAAAGGGAAAACCTAACTACTTCTGGAGACGGTTGAGACTGCCATAGAAGAGGGAAATTGCTATGTCTGGTGAGGACCAGATAGCAAGAAGGAGGAGATGAAAATTGCTCTGGACAGCAAAAATCGGTACGTCTGGTAAGGACCAGATAGCGCATGTTGGGAGGTTGGAGCCTCCCTGAAACCGCTACGTCTAGTAAGGACCAAATAGCGTAACTCTGGTAGTAACAGAGGACTTGCAGACAACGTAGGTCTTGCAGGAGTGCTTGGGGGTGGAAGGTCGAGGAGGACTCTCCTAAGGTCGGGTGGGAGACAAGAGCACTAAGATTTTTGCCTCTAACCAGGTATGAAATAGTTGAGATTTCAATGGACTGTATATGCTATAATGATAAATAAGTTCATAATAGTTAGAAAAACTGTGTTAGAAATCTCAGAGGAAATATATGAAGTAATTCAAGTCATAAATAGCATAATAATGGTAAGATACTTTTGGCATTAAATTGGAACCTATGCGTAAATATAATCGAAGGAAATAATACAACAAGAATTACCAGAGTTTTCCTAAAACTATTCTGTAAGTGAAAATTACAACACAAGCTGTAAATGAATAAAGATCGATTGTTATATAAACTTTGGTTTAACAGGTGGTAGTTAACCAAATCAATGTACATCTCTACATATTTGAACATATACGAATCTCCATAAATACTGGTAAAGTAACAAGGAAAAATGGCAGCATGGCGGCAAGAGCTGGAAAAAGAACCATATATACATTGAACCAAGAATTTGACAGCGGTCGTAAATCCCCATCATGAGTATACAACATCTCGGTGAAGCAACTCGAGAAAGGAAACGACCTCTGAGCCATCGGCTCAGTAGGGTTGGCATGCATGTCTCTGACATGCCTAGCCTCTTAAGACGTTGTTATAACGAGAACCTTTTGGTAAGCAGAAAAGTGTAGATCGACATGGTTAGAGCAGGGTATGCCGACAAGGATTTTTACAGCCCAAAGTCAGCACCCTCAATCTTTTAAAAGAAAACAAAGCAAAAACATGAACACATATTTCGGCCAAGCAAACGCGAGATAAATATTTCCATTAATGATTACAAAAAAGACTGAACAGTAAGAGCGTATTAAGTAGCAAGTCTGTTTTTAGGCATGCCATTTATTAATTCAGTACTGCCTGTAACAATAAGTGAAGATAAAATTATTTGTAATGTTAAGAAGAAAGCAGTAGTTGTTCCAAGGTTAACAATGGCAAACTCAGAAGCCATAAAAGAGCAGAGTCAAAAGAAGGTAGGTTCTAAGAAAGTAAAGAATGAGTCTCATGATTGGAAGGAAGTATTAATGATATATGAGGCTAAATCACAACCTACTCAAAAAGCCAATAGATATCCCAATTAGTCTGTTGAACAAACCAGTCTACATGAAGAATTGTTAAAATGTTGCTCTAACAACCCTTAGGCATTTTGGACTACATAAAGTCCACGACAAGAAATAATAACACTGCATGATAATGGGGTAACTGGTAAATTGATACCATGCACCCCTGCTGAAGAAAGAGAAATGAGAAAGCAGATTCAAGAATTGCTAGATCTTCAGTTGATTGAAAGAAGTGAAACTCATTACTCCTGTTTTGCATTTCTTGTCAGAAATCATTCAGAAATTGTTCGAGGTAAGGATATAATGGTTATTAACTACAAGCCATTAAATGCAATAACCAAAAGCTTTAATTATCCTATGCCACGGAAAAACCAAATGTACAAGCCCAGACATTCATAGAAAACTCCATAATGCATATACCCATTGGATAAATAATATTAACATTAGGAGTTCGTGTCATACAAAGCTAGTAAACGTAATATCAGTACACAATTAAAGCCTTACATAGTGGTTCACCGTATGGATATCCCTCGGCTCTGAAACATATTACACTGATAACTAGAAGCCGGGCGTAGTCCCAGTTAGGGCTTCATTATGAAACTGCCTGGGCGGAACCCAGCTCCTCTACACGAAAATAGAGAGAAAAAAGAAACAACGTGCTTGCATAGACTTGATTGAAGATTAAATGAAGAACCATTGGTAGACTTCATAACCCAGGCAAGGGCAGATAGCTTGCCAAGAAGGAAAAGGGACTTCAGTCGTTCCCCAGAATTCAATCGTAAAACGAAAAGGAAGAAACACACTGTGTAGCGAACACCTCTCACCTGGAAGGTGGACTGGGTAAGAAGGGCTGTATGGTTGTCGCCAAACGTGGAGCCCAACACCAAAACTCAACACCTGCAACAGTAAACCATCACACCTGAATAAGAAAAATCCTTAACAGAGGAATATGAAATGGAAAATAAATTATCTGAGAATTGAGAAGCATTTACCATGGTTTAGCCAGGAAGCGGAGCCCTTCGTCCATTACGGACTGGTATGTAGAGGCGGGGCTTTGTTGTGCAAGAGTGCAATAATTAGAGCCGAAAGCTGTTCTGGCAAATAAACTGGAGGTAAACAAGAAAATCTTACCGCTAAAATACCCTGTAGACCGTATGATGCCCACCTGGAGGATCGACGATCGTTGATCTGGAGTCTTTCATCCCTACCCTAGGATGAGCAGGAGGGATGCCGCCGTTTTGACAAATGGTGTGTACCAGATACCAGGTGCAATAAGTGTATACCTCGGTTGGGTAGTTGCAGTACTGAATCGAGTTGGCAGCGAGGCATGAATGCTGGCTAGCTACATATTCGTATGCCAAGGGGAGGGCAAGAGGATACCGTAATTCATTCATATCCAGGCCTGTTGCCAGAAAACGACTACGGGCAAAGTTTCCTGTAGCACTCAACCCCAGACTGAGTTGGAAAACAACATGCGACATCTATGTTAAATCGACTCCACATAAATGCATTTAATTCATCACAGTACCATAGGAGGATCCCGAGGATTACGATTTGGGATAGACATACAATTTGTATATATATATTTTCCGGACATTTATTACCATCTCATGAACCAGTTTAATGTATGTAATCCAGACCATTGACATCGTAATATGGTTAGAGTATCGATATCGTAGCATGATTTAATTTAATCAATGTAAATGCAATATAGTTACAAAGTTTCCCGTGTAATTATTTCCCAAATTAAACAAGTAAATGTAAGGAAAAGAAAACAAAAAAAAATTGTTTTTACTTTTGACGGGTATATCACAGCTTGTGGCCACGTGTCAACGGACCCATATTCTCGCTGCCTTCGGATGAAATACCAACATTCGGCAAAAGTGATACGGGGGATAAACTAGTGGTTTTCAAAACAATACGCTGCAGTTGGAATTATATTTCAACACTCCTCTTTAATTTCAATTGTTGGGTTATCATTCATACCCAGACATTTCCTCAAAAACTCAAAACTTTTCTGTCCCAATGGCTTGGCTAGAATGTTTGCAACATGCTCCTGAGTTCTGTAATGTTTTAAAATAATTTCTCCATTGTTTACCAATTCCCTAATGTAATGAAACTTTGTGTCAATGTGTTTCGTTCTCTTATGAAACAAAAAATTCTTGGATAATGCAATAGCTGAGCTATTGTCACAAAAAATCACAGTTCCTTTTTCTTGCTCTTTACATAAACTCCTTAACATCCTTCTCATCCAAATTGCTTGACACACTGCTGCTGTAGATGCCACATATTCTACCTCTGCTGTAGACAACGCTACAATAGATTGTTTTTTAGAAGCCCATGAAATGGCTCCTGAACTCATGTGGAAAACATAACCGGATGTGCTTTTCCAATCATATACACTTCCAGCCCAATCACTATTAGTGTATCCAATTAAATCTGAACATTCTGAAGTAGTATATAAAATGCCAAACCTTTTAGTACCTTTAACATACCTCAGAATCCTTTTCGCTACCTGCCAATGTCCTTCTTTTGACCTCTCCATGAATCTGGAAATTAAACTAACATCATGCATTATATCTAGCCTAGTTGCAGTCAAATACATGAGTCTTCCAACTATGCTCTTTTAGAAACTAGGATCAAAATCCTTGCTGTTGTTCTCTTTGCTGAGTTTTAATCCCATCATTGTGGGAGTGATTTCCGCTTTTCTCTCCTGCATATTAAATCTTTCCAACACTTCATTAACATATTTCGCTTGTAATATAAAAATCCCATTTCCATTTTGTTCTACTTCTATTCCTAAGAAGTATCTTAGCAATCCCATGTCAATCATTTCAAATTCTTCTTTCATGACTATTTTGAAATTTTCAATAAGATAATCATCATTACCTGTGAAAGTAACATCATCAACATATAACACAACAATTAGTATTTTACCATCCTTTTCTTTGATGTAGAGGGTGGGTTCTCCCTCACATTTTTCGAATCCATTTCCTAGTAGATAGGAATCTATCCTACTGTACCACGGTCTTGGTGCTTGCTTCAGCCCATAAAGAGCTTTCTTCAATCTGCACACTTTTTGCTCTTGGACTTTCTTTTCATAGCCTGGAGGTTTTTCAATGTAAACCTCTTCCTTTAACACTCCATTTAGGAATGTTTAAGTCACGTCCATTTGGTAAACTTCCCACTTATTTTTTGCTGCTATGGACAACACTGCTCTCATGGTTTCCATTCTAGCAACCATTGTGAAAGTTTCCTGATATTTTCTCCCATACTACTGCTTATATCCTTTGACAATAAGTCTTTCCTTGTGTATTTCTATTTTTCCTTCAGCGTTACTCTTGGTCTTGTAAACGCATTTAACTCCAATGACTTCCTTTCCTTTTCGTAGTTCAACTAAATCCCATGTCTTGTTTCTTTTTGTGGCATTGATCTCCTCATCCATAGCTCCTATATATTTCCTATCTTTAATTGCTTCTTCGAAATGAACATGGTCATCAACATGACAATATAAAGCAAACAAAGAGTTCATACCTTCATTTGTTGCCTCTTGTTCATAAATGTCACTTAAATTTTTGAACTTGTTACCTCTTTCATTTGGCGTACAAGTGCTTGAAGAAGAACTTGAATTTCCTCCTTGTGGTGTGCTTGGAGAAGCACGTTCATTTCTCCTCAAGGGTGTCTCTTGTTGCCCTTGTGTTGGTGCTGCTGTTTGGGGATGTATTTAAGCCATCTCCTCATCATCTTCATCATCTGACAAAGAGCTTTTAACATTCACTGTTTTCTCTATGCTTCCATCCCAAGCTTCCTCCTCAATGAACTGAACATCTCTACTCACAAAAAACTTCTTGGTGGATGGGTTATAGAACCTATAGGCTTTGCATTCCTCACTGTATCCAATGAAAACACATTTCTCCCCTTTGCTGTCCAACTTCTCCCTTAGCTGATCTGGAATGTGTGCATAAGCCATACATCCAAAAACTTTCATGTGGGTGACTCCTTGCTTTCTCCCACTCCATGCTTCTTCCGGCACTCTTTTCATCACTTCTTTTGTAAGACACCTATTCAAAATGTACGCTCCACAGTGTAAAGATTTAGCCCAATAATCATTTGCCAAATGATTTTCCTTTAACATGCTCCTCGCCATATCCATGATTGTCCTATTCTTCCTTTCGGAAACTCCATTTTGTTGCGGAGTGTACCTAGTGGTAAACTACTTATGAATTCCATTTTCTCTACAAAAACGTAGAAATTCTTTGGAGATATACTCACCTCCTCTATCAGTTCTTAAAACTTTGATATGCAACCCACTTTGGTTTTCTACAAGTGCTTTGAAATTGTGAAATTTTTCAAACACTTCACTTTTGTTCTTCAGGGAATAGATCCAAGTTTTTCTAATAAAATCATAAATGAATGTTAGAAAATATTGGTTTCTTGTAAATGATGGAGTTTGAATCAGTCCACATAAGTCTGAGTGGACATTCTCTAAGGGTAATTTTGCCCTTATGATTTTCCCTGATGGAAAACTTTCTCTGTGTTGTTTCCCCAAGATACAACCTTCACAAAGGCTGTTTGGTTTCTCTATGAATAGAAATCCTTTTACCATTTCTATTATATTCAACAAGTTAAGACCTCCAAAGTTAGGATGTACAAATCTCAAGTGCCACAACCAATTTTCATCTTTTGGTTTTCTTTGGAAAGCCTCTTGTGTAACTACTGCTATTTCTACTCCATCTTTCAAATCTGCCTTCATTCTGAGAGGGAACATCTTGTTCCTCATCATCTTCACTTCAGCAATACATCATTTTTTGGGTGGTCTATCCATGATGGTGCATACATCATTCTAAAAGAAAACATTGTAACCCTTTTGAACAAGTTGTCCAATACTTAGGAGGTTACATTTCATTCCAGGAACATAATAGACATCTATTATGGTTTTCTTTTCACCTTTCCTTGTTAAGAATTTTACATCTCCTTTTCCCATAACAAAAATTTTACTATCAGTCCCAAGTGTGACTTGCGACTTCACACTTTTATCTAACTTAGAAAATAGGGTTGTGTTTCCTGTCATACGGTTACTGCAACCGAAGTCTAGAAACCATACCTCTTCACCCTTTCTTTCAGCCACATTATAGCTTAAAAACAAATTATCTTGGTTGATATTTTCTCTAGTGAGATTTTCACTAGTTCTATTATTCATATCATGATGCTTCTTCCTACATTCATTTTCATAATGCCCATATTTTTACAATAGTAACATTGAACATTGGATTTTTCATACCTTTGTCCTTGAGCATGATGTTGTCAACTTTGATGGTTGCTGCCTTGGCCTTGGTTCTGATTTGGATTGCTTCCTCTTCCTTCAGCATTTGTTGGATTGTTCCTTCCACCTCTATTTTGGCTTCTGCCTCTTCCTCTCTTGTTTCCTCTGCCTTGACCTTTTCCTCTTCCAAAGGACATCTGGGTCTTGAAGGTATGTTCTAGAGATGAGTTTTCATTTATACCCAATCTCTTCTCATGTGTTATCAGTGATGCTTTTAGTTCATCAACTAAGTTTGTGAGATCGTTCGTCTCTTCTATGGTGGTGACAATCACATCGAACTTTAAGGGTAGGACCCTCAATAGTTTCTCCACAATCCTCCTTTCTTGAAGAATCTCTCCATGAGACCTTATTAGTGAGACCAGACCAATCACTTGTGTGAATAATGAGTCAATATTATCTAACTCCTTCATGCATAGATTCTCAAAATCTCTCCTCAGCAACTATAGTTTTGTTGTCTTCATTTTCTCCATGCCTTGATAGGCTATCTTGAGAGTTTTCCATGCTTCTTTGGATGTCTTGGCTGCTGCTATCCTTGGAAACACAATCTCATGCACTTCTTGATACAAAAGGTAGAGGGTTTTAGAATCCTTCTTCTTATATCTCTTCAACAATTCTTTCTCTGCCTGAGTTAAATTATTAAGCTCATCTTCATTTGCTCGTTCTTCAAAGCCATCTTCAACAAATTCCCATAAGTCTTGGGAAGCAAACAAAGCTCTCATAGTTATTTCCCAATCGTCATAGTTTTTCCCATTAAATTGTGGGAGCTGAGTATTATAGATACCCATGCTAGTGTTGACTCGAGCCACTCTTGCACTCTTAACTATGCTTCAAAATACTTCACTATGCATTTAAAATAGCTGACTGTTCTCAACAGTAACATACAAAAAACGTGAGAAATACCTTGGATCTTTCTTGACTGAGTCTTCACTCTACTGGAGAAGCTGTTGCAACAAGAAATCCTTCCTTCAACTCCTTTGACACCTTCAAAGAGCCTGGAAAAGCTCTGATACCAAGTTGGGAATTTCTAATAATTTCAGAACAAAAATTGAACATAAAATAATTCTTTGTTTTGACACAGGATCTTAACACAGGGAAGCTAAAATTGTTTTGGGAAAACAGAGTGTTTCACATGCACAATAAAAACTTTTTATTCATTAATAAAACAATTACTGTTACAAAAACATCTTCCTCTAATGGAGGGATTTCACCAACAGAACTTCTTCAGATGCAGTTAAGAAAAAACTTCACTGTCTCTTCTTGAAAATACTCTATTTCTTCTAAAAAAAATTACACTGTCTTTGCTTGCAAATTTCTTTTACACTGTTGTGTTTGCACTGTTGTGCATTACCAAACAAAAATTACATTCAAACTGCTGTATATAGTTACACTACTGTGTAAAAATTATTCTTCATTCGCGCACTGTTGCGTCTTAACCTCTCTTTTCCAACAAACAACATAATACTAAACAAAACATAGTCAACAGGCAACATAAAACAAAAATACCCCCGTGAAAATAAAAAACAATAAAATTAAAGGCTTTTTAAGTATGTTTACTAACCAGAGTACATTTATTAATTACATCGCATGGCGGTATATTTATTTCTCATACGCCCTTGGCAGTCATCTGAAGGTCATTTCATAAAAATATGTCGCTACCAAAATCATACATCTTGCCCTCTTTAAACGAACGGTTGGCGGCAATTCCCCGGAGGTTCCAATTGCATGGAATTTACACAACAGGGAATGGTGGTTTTGCAATAGTGCTTCTGGCCACGTGTCAGCAAACCCATATGCTCACTGCCTTCCAATCAAATACCAGCATTCGACAAAAGTGGTGCGGGGGATAAACTGGTGGTTTTCAAAACAATACGCTACAGTTGGAATTATATTTCAACAAACAAAGCCTTAAATCTAGCTCATGCACATGGCACAAGGGTATTAAAAATTATTGAGGAAACCGAGCCTTAAATCTATGGCTGGTGCACACGGCGTAATACACAACACGTTAAAGCCAAAAACATAAGGTTGAACCAATACACAACACAACATACAATATGATTTATACTGAAAAGGGAAAAAACCCACGGGTTAAATGAACAAATAATACAATACATAGAAACCAAGTTATGTCCAAAAGAAAGCATGGGTTAAACTAATAAATATGAAGTTATACCGGAGAACCAATACACAGAAACCAAGTTATGTCCAAAAGAAAGCATGGGTTAAACTAATAAAGAAGAGGTTATACCGGAGAACCAAAAACTAAATTAAACTAGCATGGGTTAAACTAATAAAGAAGAATTTATACCGGAGAACCACAAACTAAACCAAAATAATACATAGCACATTAAACCCAAATACAAAGCTATGGGAAGTGATTCAAAAATGCAGTGATGCTTGAATTTGCAGGGGATTGGATAAATTTGTGAAGCTAGAGCCATAGAGCCATAGACCGATTAAACCCAAATATAGAGCTATGGGAAGTGATTCAAAAAGCCAGTGACGCTTGAATTCGTAGGGGGTGGGGTAAATTTGTGAAGCTAAAGCCAGAGATCGAAGTGATGAAGGAAAAAAAAAATGTAATAGAAATTATTGAGGAGGCCGATTGAAGAAAAAATTAAATTTATGAGAAATTTTTGAGGTGGAAGCAAAGCCTTAAACTAATTCAAAAGAGACATACACAGACACAACCATCTCTACATACCTGGAATTGGGATTCAATTTCATCTCTTCAGCAAGATAATTAGGATCTACGAGGTAGGTTTTGAACAACAGCAACGTCAACCACCTATTTCTTTATTTTCATTCATTTCCCTAAACAAACAAAAATACAAGATTATGAAATGGAATTAGTTATCACAGCAGAGCACATAGATGAACAAAAAGACTGTACTGAAATTAAATAGAATTTGATGCATACCATTCCTAAGAGATAATTGATCTCGATGAACCCAAAAAACTGTTAAGAAACTCAACTTCCTTTCCCTGTCGAGATAATTGATCTCTATGAACCCAAAAAATTGTTAAGCAGCTAACCTGCCCTGCGCTGCCCTGCCCTTCTTTTGCCAACCTCAACCTCCTCCTCTATCTAACACAACCATGACTGACTCAAACATGAACTTGACCTGCACCTAGACACAGACAGACCCAATCTCAAACCACACAGACATCCAAACGCGCACAAGCATAGCTAGACGTGATATGGACAGAGGAGGAGGAAGATGCTCGAAAAATGATAAGACGTAATATATGTGTATGTAGGGATTCCCCAACACCCTCCAATGGCTACAAGAGTTTTACTACATATAGTTCCTTTGGAACCGTAGACAAAATACCTACTTTGTTTTCAATTTTAGAGTTCGTGTTTTTTTTTTAATTTCAATTGAATCATCGCCTTTTTGAAAATAGGTTGTTGGGTGGATTCTTTTTTCGTGTAGGTTGTTTTGTTTTTTTTCAGTTGTTCTTTTCATTAATGCTTGATTTTTTCTCATACCCTTCCAAACACACATCTTGAAAATAGGGCTTCATTCATGGTTTTACCATTTTTCATTTATTCACATAATTAGGTATTGTGGATTCAATTCGGATTTTAATATTTTATTTATTTTTTAGGATGTTGGAAACACTATGCTGAAAGGCTTGATGATTGGAGCATTTGCTGGACATACCATATTATGTTATTTATTTTTAATTTTATCTAATAGTTATATGAGATTTACTCGATATTAATATTATTCTCTTTTTCTTTTTTTAAATTGCAAAACATCTTGACAAATTTGTAAAGTTTGGTTTAAAAAGTTTTAAAAGCAACAAATATTTAAAATGAAGGGGAATTAATGTAGCCATATAAACCATAAAAGTGCAAATGAAAATGTGTGTGCCCACGTATTAAGAATAGCGAGGTCTTCCATCTTGATAGGAGTTACACTTTTGAAAATGGCAACGAATCTTTAATTGTTAAACCCTAAACCCTAAACACTAAACCCTTAGCATTTTATAACATTTTAATGACAATTTTTTAACTTTTCTTTAAGTTCTTATTAAAAGAATTTGCTCAAGTTTTATAAACCATAAACCCTAAACTCTAAGCATTTTATAACATTTTAAAAATCGTTTTGTAGCTTTTTTATAACTTTTTATTAAAAGTATTTAGTAAAGTATTGTAAACCATAAACCCTTAGAACTAAAACCAAAAACCAAAAACCTTAAAAGAATTTACTAAAGTGTTATAAATCATAAACCCTAAACCCTAATAGTATTTACTAAAGTGTTATAAACCATAAACCATAAACCCTAATAATTTTATAAAATTTTAAACCATAACCCTAAACCCTAAGCATTTTATAATATTTTAACAAGTGTTTTGTAACTTTTTTTATGTGTTTATAAAACGAATATGGTAAAATCTTATAGAACTTAAACCCTAATCATTTTATAACATTTTAAGCGTAAACCCTAAACCGTAAGCATTTTATAACATTTTAAACCTAGATCCTAAACCCAAAGTCATAAGAATTTTATGACATTTTAACAAGCATTTTGTAACTTTTTTTAAGTTTTTATTAAAAGCAATTGCTAAAGTATTATAAATGGTAAACGAGAAACCCTAAACCATAAGCATTTTATAACCTTCTAAAAGGCGTTTTGTAACTATCATAACATTTATTAAAAGCATTTACTAAAGTGTTGTAAACCTTAAACCCTAAACCCTAAAACCTATGCATTTTATCACTTTTTTAAAGTGTTTTGTAACTTTCTTAAGTGTTTATTAAAAATATTTACTAAAGTGTCATAACCCCTAAACCTTGAATCCTAAGTATTTTATAACATTTTAAAAAGTGTTGTGTAACCTTCTTTTATGTTTTTATTAAAATAATTTACTAAAGTGTTATAAACACTAAACCCTAAACCCTAAAACCTATGGATTTTATAACATTTAAAAAAAGAATTTTCTAAGTTTTCTTTAAGTTTTTATTAAAATAATTTACTAAAGTTTTATAAAACCTAAACCCTAAACCCTAACCTATAAATCCTAATCATTTATGAGAATTTTAAAGATTGTTTTGTAACTTGAAAATAAAATAAAATATTAAAGATTTATTAAAAGCATTTACTAAAGTAGTATAAACTCTAGACACTAAAACTTAAACCTGAAACCCTAAGAATTTTATAGCATTTTAGACACTAAATCCTAAGCGTTTTATAATATTTTAAACATTGGACCCTAAAACATAAGCATTTTATAACATTTTAATAAGAATTTTTAAACTTTTTTTAACTGTTTATTAAAATAATTTACTAAAGTGTTGTAAAACCTAAACCCTAAAACCTTAACCCCAAGCATCTTATCAAATTTTAAAAGTATTTTGTAACTTTTATTTAAGTATTTATTAAAAGAATTTATTAAAGTGTTATAACCCTAAACCAAAAATCGTAAACCCTAAATCCTAAACTAAAAACCCAAAACCTTAAACCCTGAGCATTTTATAACATTTAAAAGTGTTTTGTAACTTTTTTTATTAAAATAATTTACTAATGTGTTATAAACCCTAAACCCTATACCCTAAGCAATTTATACCATTTTAAAACATTTTTTGTAATTTTTTTAGGTGTTTATTTTAATCAATTACTAAAGTATTATAAAACCTAAACCCTAATAACTTTATAACATTTTAAACCCTAAAACCTAAACCATAAGCATTTTAAAAAATTCTAAAAAGTGTTTTGCAACTATTTTAAGATTTTATTAAAATAATTACTAATGTGTTATAAACCCTAAACCCTAAACCCTCAACCCCAATCCTTTTATAACATTTTAACAAGTGTTTTGTAACTTCTATTTATGTCTTTATTAAAGAAATTTACTAAAGTTTTATAAACCCTAAACCCTAATTCCCAAACCTTAAACCATAAACCATAAACCCTAAGCATTTTATAACAGTTTAAGCCCTAAACCATAAATGCTAAATCTTAAGCATTTTATATCATTTTAACATGTGTTTTGCAACTTTTTTGAAGTGCTTACTAAAATAACTCGCTAAGTGTTATAAACACTAAAACATAAGAATTTTATAGCATTTCAAGCCATGGACCATAAACCCTAAGAATTTTATAACGTTTTAACACGCATTTTGTAACTTATTTTAAGTTCTTATTAAAATAATTTACTAAAGTGTTATAAACCGTAAACCCTAAACCGTAAACCCTAAACCATAAGCATTTTATAATATTTTAGAAAGTGTTTTGTAACCTTTTCTTAAGTGTTTATCAGAATAATTTACTAAAGTGTTATAAACCCTAAGCATTTTATAACATTTCAACAAGTGTTTTATAATTTTTATTTAAGTGTTGATTAAAAGCATTTAATTAAGTGTTATAAAACCTAAACCCTAAACTCTAAGCCCTAAGCCCTAAGCCCTAATGTTTTATATCCCTAAACCATAAATCTTAAACCTTAAAACCTAATCATTTTATAACATTTTAAAGAGTTTTTTGTAACTTTTTTTTAAGTGTTTATTAAATGAATTTACTAATGTGCTATAAACCCTAAATTCTAAACACTAAACCGTAATCTTAATAGTTTTATAACATTCTAAACACTAGAACTTAAACTGAAACCATTTTATAACATTTTAACAAGCGTTTTGTAACATTTTTTAAATATTTATTAAAAGAATTTAATAAAATGTTATAAACCCTAAACTATAAACTCTAAAGCCTAAGTGTTTTATAACATTTTAAAAAGTGTTTTATAACTTTTTTAATTTCTTTTTAAAATCATTTACCAAAGTGTTATAAACATTAAACACTAAACACTAAAACCTAAACCCTAAGTATTTTATAACATTTTAAACACTAAAAATTAAAACCTCAACCCCAGGCATTTTATAACATTTTAACAAGCATTTTGGAACCTTTCTTTAAGCATTTATTAAAATAATTTAGTAAAGTGTTATAAACCCTAAACCATAAACCCTAAACCCTAAACCCTAAGCATTACCCTACATGTATCCTAGCATAGCCTAGTATATCCCAATCTACCCTAGTATAGGCTAGTATATCCCAACATACCATAGCCTTGCCTACTCTAGGTTAGCCTACTTTAGCCTTCTCTAGCCTAGCCTACTCTACTCCACCCTACTCTATCTTACTCTAACCTAGCCTATCCTACTCTACCCTATCCTAGTCTAGCATATCCTATCATAAAATTTTCTAACCTACTCTAGCCTTTCATACTCTATCATACATTAGACTAATTTATACTACTCTATCCTAGCTTATTCTAGCCTAGCCTATTATAGCCTAACATACTCTAGCCTAGCCTAATATAGCCCACTCTAACCAACTAGACTATTTTAGCCTAGCCTAACCTTTCCTGGCTGACCTTAGTCTACTCTATCTTAACCTTACCTAGTCTACTCTAGCTTAGCTTAGCCTAACCTAACCTACTCTAACCTATCTTAGCATAGCCTAGCCTAGCCTACTTTATCCTACCTTAGCCTACTCTAGCCTAATAAGCTACGAAAGACTACCTTACTCTAGGCTAGCCTACTCTAGCCTAACCTAACCTCGCCTAACCTAACCTACTCTACCTAAGCCTACCTTAGTGTACTATATCCTATCCTATCCTATCCTACTCTTTCTTAGCTTAACCTAGCCTACTCTAGTCTCATCTTGCTTCACCTACTCCAGCCTTGTATTACTTGGCCTACTCTAGCCTAGTCTTACTTAGTATACTCTAGCCTAGCCTAGCCTACTTTACCCTATCATAACCTATTTTAGCTTACCTTAGCCTATTGTACCCTATCCTAGACTACCTTACTTTACGTTAGCCTAGCCTAGCCTTCTCTAATCTTGTCTACTCTAGCATACTTTAGCTTAGCCTAGTCTAGCCTAGCCTACTCTATTGTAGCCTACTCTAGTCTAATATAGGAATTTATACATACATGATGTAGTTGAGACATTAATAAAACACATATTCAAAATTAATCTTAAAAACCATTTACATCACTATTGGGTTTTATAAGATAGATTTTAATATAAAAACAATATCCCTTTATATTATATAAATTCAAACAATTTTCATTATATTATTTTAGTTAGAATTATAAAATATTGAAATTAATAAATAATAATTATTTAAATTTTAAAATAATGAAAAAATAAAACTAAACAAATAACATTTAATAAATAAATATTTTAAAAATTAATTAAAACTACAGGGTATCAATAAAAAATAATTACAAAAAAAAATATTTAAGATATATATATGTATTAATATCTAATTTATAATGAAAATATATAAAACTAACTTATAAGATATAAAAAAAAGCTACAAAAAATGCATTTATAAAATCTAAAAAAAAAAAAAACATATATTATTGGAGAAACTCATTTAATCTAAACTACATAGTACGAGAAATTTAATTTAATAATAAAAATGAGCACTTATTACAAAATCATTTTTAGAATGATAAGTTACACTAACTAATTTTAATAATTGTGAGAGATACTCCAAACTATACTTACACTGAACTACACTAAACAAGTGAGATACCTACTTAAATAAAACAAAACTACAATGCAATTTAACTCATCAAAATAAAACAAAACTACCTTACAATTAGATTGAAACTACACTTATGGCCCTATACAGTGCTCAAACTAAAACGAAAATACACTGGAAGTTTTAAATGTACATGCACATTAAACTACAACTTTGAATGGAGACATTGCACATAATCTAAGCCTACTCTAAACCAATGCCTTGGACGTCTCTAAAAAATTTCTTAAAATGCTTTGTGGATACCAGGACAATGTCCTACCTCTGGGACATACTTTAATGGACAATTTACCCAACAAAATTGAAGAGAAGAAGGATGGATCCTCTTTGATGAGATTATTACTTACATTCTAATAATGGCCCAAAGGGAATAACATTGGAAAAGAATGCTAAAAAATCGCACCCAAGAAAATAAAAAGAAAATGATAAGGGAATAATATATCATTCTAAATGTATCATAATGGTCTCAAATATTTAACCCAAATTTAATGAAATAAATTGAAAGTAAAATATGAGATTATTTGGTCGAAAAATAAAGCACAAGTATATTCACAACTATGTGACGATATGCGATTAGGATACAGAGGTGAAAATAATTGAAAAGACATGGTGGTGAACGACTATTTAGAAGGTGAGATTCCATTTAAAAGATAGAATCTTCTTCTACCTACCCATCTCCAATAAAATGCTCACATGAGACAACTGTAAAAGATAAACTAGAGAATGCCCCAATAGATGCATTTTGTGCAAAACTAATGAAAAATCTATGGACCATCTGTTAGTTCACTGCCCCTTTTAAAAATAAGTATGGAGTGGAGTTATCTGGTACTTATAAAACTTCTGAAAATCTAATGCATTTCTATGTGGAGTTATTTGGTACATATAAAACTTCTGAAAAACTAATGCATTTCTATATACAATGCCTTTGACATTTCTTGAAGAGAGATATGCTTCATTTTCTATCTTGATCTCTCCAAATATGATTCTAAGAGAACATATAATGTTTATATATCTGAAAATGGAAATTCTGATCATCTATTTTCATATAATTCTTTCAAGGTGAATGCCAACCTAAATGATTTACTTTACTAATAGTGAATCTAAATGCTTTTGTAGAGGTATGTATCATGAGTATCACTAGCGTTAATATCCTTACTTCTCATGCATAATATTTGGAAGAAATCATAGAGGGAGAGATCATCAAATAGAATAGAATTATAAGAGCTAAGTATGAGAATACGTAAGAAAAAGGTTGCCTCCTCTGGGAGATGTAGAGGGTCCATGAGGAAATTACAACACAAACAGATAGAATTAGAAGGATAGAATATATATCTATTAGGCCAGTTGGGCTTGGGGCCATTACAAGGCAAAAATACTGAAAATAGTTTTATATAACTAGGTACCTATATATATGCACATATAGAATGTGCCAAGCCATAAAATTAAAATGATAAAGTCCTCTCCCTCCCTTCCTTTGAAGCTCTCCATCTACTAGAGAATCATAAAAATAGAAGTTACAATCCCAACAACAGCTTAGAGGATTTCACTTACCGATGACAGTCGGCCATAAATGGCAGAGATCGTGGAGATGTTTGTTTCTGTAAACAAAGTTGCAACATGGCACAGGCCAAAAGGATATTTTACTACCCTTTAAGTTCCATGTAGTCCACGCCCATTTCATATGTAAAAAATGATTTGGTATGCCTAGATCGAAGAGATAATTCAAATTTTAAGACAATTGTTAGGTAGCTGATTAATTTAGAGAAAATCAAGAAATTGAAGGATAATGGTCTGACAGACAAGTATGTTAATCTTGGTGGCTCGTTTATTTTACCCATCTCTACTAGAAAAATTATCCAATCCCTCAAATAGGCTATCACATATTGCATTTCATATAGAATTCACAAATTATAGTTTCAATCACATTTCATTTGGAATTCAAGAATAGAATTAGAATCTGGACCCCAATTCAAGAAACACTTCTACCTTTCACTGACACCATAGCTTCATCGAGGGTTCTTTTGGTTGGTAAAGTACACCAAGTAAATAAATTCAAGGCCATCATTTTTTTCATGGTTGATGCATCCATTAAGACAGTCATCATCACAAAGCATCACCTCCCTCCTTCACTTGCATCAGAAATCATATATGAAACAATGCAAGTTCATTGTCTTTAAGCATTAGATTTTCACAACAACAGCTAGAGTTTGAATGGCAACACTAATTGAGGAATTTATTCTCCTCACTTTCATCACCGAAACCTCGGTACGAGCACTGAAAATTTATGCATTGATCCGTGCCACAACCTTGGTATGAGCACTGAAAATTTGTGCATTACGTGCACGTGCAGAGGCCGATTGGCATAAGTAAAAGCCACTAAATCCCTTTCTCTTGAATCACTCCTTTCATAACATGAATGTCCACATTTAGAGCCATCAACTCCCTCCCTCCCCCAGCTTTTATATTGACATGCCACTGACACATTCAATAGGAATTTAGGAAAGACAATTCGCCTAGCTTTTATGGTGACACATTGAAAAGGAATTCAAGAATGAGAACTGTAATCCCAACATTGGTTTAGGAACCTCACCTATGCTCCCACTCCCAAATTTTATACCGACACACCATTGACACATTGAACTGACATAAATTTTAAAAGGTTCGAAACTTAAACAGGTGGATCATGGATCTGACGGTGAAATCACATAATCTTAAAAAATTATAGATTATATAATATATATATATATATATATATAAGAGAGAGAGAGAGAGAGAGAGAGAGAGAAAGAGACAGAACATATCATGAGTTAAATAATATAATTATATATATATATATATATATAGAGAGAGAGAGAGAGAGAGAGAGAGAGAGAGAGAGAGATTAATTAGAAGATAATTTTTTCCATGGAAATTTTTTTATGAGCATATGTTATTTAAATATTTTGTATAGTTATATAAAAAAATTATTTTCAAATTCAACAAAAATAGTTAATTCTTATTTTTATGACAAATGGACAAAATTACACATCATATGGAGTTGTAGAATAACCCTCTAGACTCACTAATATGAGAGTTGTATAAATAATGAGATAGAAATCTTTTTACTATTGAAATGTTTTTATTAATCTAAAACAAATTTTTATATATAAAATGACAAATGTATAAATTATGAAATAAAGGACGGAAATCCTTTTTCTGTTGAAAATGTTTTACATCAAGGTAAAACATTTTATTTTTTATGAATGATAAATAACTATAAGACATTCTAATGTTATGATGCATTTTCAATATAATAACATATTAATTTTAAAATGTAGTTAACATTTAAATATATAATGCTTTTGAAGTGAATTATATCTAATTTCTTAATAATATTAATAAAATGTTGTTAATCAAGCTTATGTTATATAGTTTAGGAAAAATGATGGGAACTTTTTCTATTTAAATTTAGTTGAACTACTTTGTTGAAAATAAATGATTTTTATTTTAGGGGTAGTTTAATTAGTGATGGATAGAGTAGTTCAATTGCTAAAGTAAATAACGACTATGTAGTAACTAAGAAATCTTAGATTCAATAAATCTCGAAAAAATGGTAAACCTTAGATTGGTTGTGAAATTGAGTAAAGTACAAGTATATGTCCATCTTAGATATGGGTTTAACATGAGAATGTAGAGTTATTTAACTTTTTTTATTTTTATTTTTAGATTCTTTCAAATATTGGGGTCTAGATGAGAAAAATTATAACTTTGATGAGGGAAGGATATGCTTACACATCATAGTGGACTGTAGAATTAGCCTTTGAGCTCAATGAGATGGGAAGTTAAACAAAACACAACAAATAAAACCTCTGAAGTGAAAACGTGGCAACAACTCTGTGGAATAAATAATTAAACTCTATTCACCAACTATTTTCCATTGGTTGCAGCATCCAATATCAAAGCCAAATTTAGGAATGAAAAAATGTTATGGTATTTAACGGAGTGCATGCATCGTCCTACAACAAAACATATGGATGAGAAATAAAATATAGGTGTCAATCGATATATATGGTTTCTTATAGCAGATATATTAAACAACCATTTGAAAGAGAAATCTCAAATATGGAAAACGCTTTCAAGGGATGTAAGTCTCATTTCATAAAAAACTGTTTCACAGAGAAATCCCCTCATAGTGCAACCCTATCCTGTATTTTTTGGCAATTGTCTCATCCTTTTTTAGAACACCTATGGTATTTACAGGTTGCTTTATTGTGATAGTGATGGATAATGCTGTGATAACATTGTATGGATGGTGTGGGTTTTTTTTAAGCCAATTTGAAAATGATCATTATCTCATCATTATGTCACGATTGAGGGTGTGGCTTATGTTTTGAAAAGAGACATCGATGGAGTGGGTCATTTTTAAAGTAATCTGAAGTGGAGTTGGAAACTGCTGAAGTGTTTTCATAATAATTTAGCTTTCTACACTCACATATCTGGTTATGGTCTTCCCTTATTATAGATATTCATAAAAATCTTAGGGTTTATGGTTTAGGGATTAGGATTTGGAATTTAAGGCTTAAGATTTAGGGTTTATAAGATTTTAGTAAATTATTTTAATAAGCACTTAAATGAAAGTTAGTAATAGTTTTTGAAATTCTATACAATTCTTAGGCTTTAGTGTTTAGGGTTTAGGTATTATAACACTTTAGTAAATTTTTTTAATATACATTTAAATAAAAGTTACAAAACACTCTTTAAAATGTTATATATGAATTAATGTTCAGGTTTTAGTGTTTAGGTTTTAGGGATTAGGGTTTAAAGTCTACAACACTTTAGTAAATTGTTTTAATAAACAAGTAAAAAAAGTTACAAAGCACTTATTAAAATGTTATGAAATTCTTAGCGTTTAGGTTTTAGGGTTTGGGGTCTGGGGTTTAGGGTTTATAACACTCTAGTACATTGTTTTAGTAAACACTTAAATAAAAGTTACAAAACGAAAAATTCTCAGTCTGACTTTATCTCAAAATCCAGAATTTCTGGTCTGAGTTGCTCCGAACTAGCCGATGTCGCATTCGGCATCAGTCCGAACCTTATCAAATCATCGGTGATACATTGTATTGGGTTGGTGTAGACTCTGTGTTTCGCATATTTCTCACCCTTGAAGAGGTTGATCTTGTCCTAAATGATTGCCACTGTGGTGTCTATGGCGATCATATGTTTGGATATGCCGCCGCTCAGAAGATTCTTTGTTTCAGTTATTTATGGCCTTCTAGTGTTCGGCATGGAATCCACCAAAGGCATATTTTGGAGCTTAAAGCCCAAGTTTTTACCAAGTTTTTTGTAAAGGCTCTATGAATTGTGGGCGTGGAGCACGAACCCATAATAGAGTCACAGGGTTGTGATGGTGGTGGTTGAGATGGAGGACGGGGAGGAGGGGGAGGAGGAGCTTGTGGAGCAGGAGGAGGAGCTGGATGTGATGGAGGAGTAGGTGACGGATGGGGAGGAGGAGGTGGTGGAGGAGGCAAAGGTAGAGGTGTAAGTGGGGGAAGAGTAGGTGGAGGAGGAGTACAAGGTATAAGCGGTGGACATGTAGGTGGTGGAGCTGGAGGAGGTGGTGGTGGTGGAGAAGGAGGAGAAGGAGGAGGAGGAGGAGGTGGAGGTGGAGGTGGTGGAGGAGGTGGAGGTCGAGGAAGAGTGTGTGGAGGAGAAGGATGTGGAGGAGGAGCAGGAGGAGGTAGAAGTGGTGGAGGTGGATATGGAGTAGGAGGAGGCGAAGGATGAGGAGGTGGAGGTGGAGGTGGTTGTGTATATGGAGGTGGAAGTTGTGGTCGAGGAGGAGGTGGAGCTACATTAGAAGGTGGTTAAGGACGAGCAAGAGGAAGTGGTGATGTTGTTCGAGACGGAGGCAAAGGTGGAGGAGATGGAGTTGGAGGAGGAGGTGGTCGAGGAGGAGGAGGAGGTGGTGATGCTGGTCAAGATGGAGCTGGAGGTGGAGGAGGTGGTGGAGGTGGTGGAGGATGTGAAGGTGAAGGTGGAGGTGGAGCAGGATGAGGTAGAGGCAAAGGTGGTGGTGGAGAAGGAGGAGCAAGAGCAGGCGGAGTTTGAGGTGGTGGAGGAGGAGCGGAAGGAGGAGGAGGAGGAGGTGGATGTGCAGATTGAGGAGGAGGAGGAGGAGGAGGAAGTAGAGGAGGAGTTGGAGGTGCAGGAGGTGAAGGAGTTGGAGGTGGAGGAGGAGGAAGGAGGTGGATGAGGGGGTGGAGGTGGAAGTGGTGATGGAGTAGGAGGTGGTAGAGGTATAGGTGGAGGTGGAGGAGGAGGAGGATGAGCAGGGTGTGGAGGAGGAGGAGGAGCAGGAGGAGGAGGAGGTGGATGTGGCAGTGGAGGTGGAAGTGAAGGTGGAGGACGAGTGGAAAAGGAGGTGAAGGTGGAGGTGCAGTAGAAGGTGGAGGAGGAGGTGAAGGTCGAGGTCGAGGTTGAGGTGGAGGAGGAGGAGGAGGAGGAAATGAAGGAGGAGGAATAGCATGAGGAGGAGGAAAAGGAGTAGGAGTAGGAGGAGATAGTGGTGGAGGTGGAGGTGGAGTTGGAGTTGGTGGTGGATGAGGATGAAGAGGCAGAGGAGGAGGAGGAGGAGGAGGCAGAGGTGGAGGAGGAGGGAGAGTTCGAGGTGGTGGAGGAGATGGAGGAGGAGGAGTAGGAGGCAGAGCTGGAGGAGGAGGAGGAGGAGGGAAAGATGTAGGTGGTGGAGGAAATGGAGGTGAAGGAGGTGGAAGAGGAGGTGGAGGCAGAGGTAGAGGTGGTAGAGGAGGTGGGGGAGAGGAGGTGGTGGTGGAGGAGAGGAGGGAGGGAAGTGGAGGAGGATAAGGAGGAGGGGTTGGAGGAGGAGGAGGAGGTGATAGAGTAGGAAAGGGTTAAGGAGGAGGAGATGGTGATGGATTATGAGTTGGCAGAGGTATAGGTGGAGGTGGAGAAGGAGGAGATGTATGTGGAGATGGAGGTGGAATTGGAGGTGAAGGGCGAGAGGAAAAGGTGGTGAAGGTGGAGGTGGACTATTAGGTGGAGGAGGAGGAGGAGGAAGCGACTAAGAAGGAGTAGCTGAGGTGGAGGAGGTGGAGGTGGAGGTGGATGAGGAGCATGAGGAGGAGGATAAGGACTAGTAGTAGGAGGAGGGGGTGGGTGAGGTGGAGGTGGAGTTGGAGTTGGTGGTGGATGAGGAGGAAGAGGTGGAGGAGGAGGAGGTTCTAGTGGTGGTGGATGAGAAGGAGGAGGAGGAGGAGGATGAGGAGGCAAACATTTAGGTGGTGGACGAGGTAGAGGCAGTGGAGGTGGAGGAGGAGGTGGAGGTAGAGGCAAAGATGGTAGAGGAGTTGGGCGAAGAGGAGGTGGTGGTGGAGGAGGAGGTTGAGATTGAGGTGGAAGAGGATAAGGAGGAGGAGGGGGGGTGGAGGAGGATGATGGGGTTGAGGTTGAGGTGGTGGAGGTGGAGTTGGAGGTGGTGGTTAAGGAGGTTGTGGTGGAGATGGAGTTGGAGGAGGTGGTGGAAGAAGAGGAGGAGGAGAAGGTGGTAGAGAAAGTGGAGCTGGAGAAATTTGAGTTGGAGGAGAGGTCGAGGAGGAGGAGGAGGAGGTGAAAATGGACGATTAGATGGCGTCATTGGATGTAGATATATGAAAGCTAATTTAAGGTAGATAATAACCATTAGTTACTAGTATAAAGGAAAACAAAAAATCACATTAAGATAAGGAACATAGGAAAAATTAAAGTCTTGAAAGCATAAGCATAATAGATGAAATGGGCTTGACACGCCAACATTAAGGCCTCAAGTGATCTACAAAATATACGCCATTATCATATCATCTAATAGGACATATATGAATACTCATAAATATCATTACCATAGATTGACTCCCATAAAATGTTCTTTTGGTTAATGTCAATAGTCCAAATATCATCCGCAAAATAGTCAATATTTTTTATATTCCCTTCTCATCGAATTTAATTTGAAGGAGCTACACTTGATTCATTGTTATCTTCACTATGGTAAGCCACTTAAAGTATATATATATGTTATAGCTAATTTGCTAAGTATTAAATCTTATGTGCGTTGTGACCTTTTAGGAGTTACAATATCTTTATCATGACACTACACTAGGGGCATAGTTTCTAGAATCCGTTGTGTTAAAGATCATAGTGCGCAATGGTTTACCTAATTTTAGAGTTACTATGTTAAGGATTATAAATTAATCAATGTAATTTTTAATTAATTGTAATAGTGGTTAGAGTTTGCATTTTGGAAGGGTTTCTAATTCTCTAAGAGTACTAGTGATCACAGTAAATTAGGGGTTATATGGCTTATGGGACATATTAGTTTTTTGGCATTCGCAATGACTTTTTGGTTAAGGGAAACATATTCTAGTAAATATTATAGTGGTCATAGTGGTCAAAGGTTACATTAAAGAAGGGACACAACTAGAAGGAGTTAATATATAGTGTAATGAATAGGAATGTCTAATAATAAATTTATTAGAATTAGGGAATTCAAAGATACATATATTAAGACATGTATTTTAAAATCAAAATATTATTGGGAAATCGAGTGGATGCTTCCATATACTTTCCCTCATTGTTGTAATCTCACAACTACTAGATTGTAGCTAAACAATCCCTCAAAGATTTAGTAATTACAATTTTTCAAAGACCTAGAATTTTACAATACTCTTAAAAATATAGAAAAAAATAGGTATCGTTCAAATTTTTCTAATTTAAAAATATTTTGAAAAAATATAAATTAATTATTTTTTTATTAGTAACAGAAAAACCATTTATCTAAATGAATTTTTTATTTATTGCAGAAAAATATTATTAATCCATATGAGTTTTAATAGATATTTTTCAATAAAAAAACCCATCTTTAAAATGTATTTTATCAATTTTACTATATAATAAAAACACTAATTATAATTAAGCTGCTTATTCATAATGTTGTGATTTCATTCTCATTACTAGAAGTTATGTAGATAATGTTCCAGAAGACGACGTTATATAGAGATTCCATTTTTAATTTAAAAGTTGACTTTGTGCATTTTCTGTGCACATTAACGAAAGCAATTTAATAATTTTTATAATTTTATCTATTTTTTATTTATATTTTTGTTATTTTTTTTTTTATTTCTGAATTATTAGAAAATGTAATTTTATTTTTACAATTAGGTAATTAGTAGTTAATTATATCACATGTTGTAGACACATTCTTTCACATTTTTTCTCCAGTAAGAAGCCATAGGAATCATAGTAGCAACTTGGGAGTTATCAAAGCATTGAAGCGAATTTAAATGCACATGTCGGTATTGGGTGAGTGTGTGACAGGTAATACCCACCATCTCCACCATTTCTTTTGTTCTTCATTCCAATGAGTTATCTGCAGTTTTATTGAATTGTTTAAAATCAACACCCATAGTCTGATTAGGCATGTTGCGAAGCTTTTGAACTTTCTGACGACTAGGAGGCATTGAGAAACTAGTGATGTTGCCAAAATACTGGGGTGGAGTAATTTGATATTCGATTGAGGCATTCAGAAAAAGCCATCCGTTCTGTCATGCCCCCAAGCCTATGGTGGTCTTTCAACCGTGTCGGTGAGGTGCGGCACTACCAACCGTTTTCTTTTCACCAATACTTACGATTGTAGACTACACCTTAACCATCAATACTTAGTTTATTTTTCGTTACCAAGTATTACTAATGTGCCTTTATACCAATGAATATCCATGCACATTCATTATCAACAACATTATATAAGAGAAATGCAATAGTATAAAGGGAGGAGCAACTCCCTGCAATATGAGTCTGCCCAACAATATATTATACAATCTTTCGTTTTTACAATAAACAAGTTAAATCTTGGGAAACCCCAAATTTACACAGCCAAATTTTCACAACATCGGCAAACTCGGTTGCCTAGCTCGTCGGCACCTCCGCACGGTCGCCTCACAACTAATCAAACCTTCGTTCACCTCGTCACATCGTCGTTTCGTTTGCCCAACTTGGGTGCACCTCAAAGTCACCACACACGAGCGCCTCCAACAAAGACACACCTCCGTCCACAAACCAACACTCCAACAAGTCTTTGTGCACACTTGCACGATGGGCGGGCACTCACCCAAGTCGCAAAGACACCCACAACAAGCCGTCACACAAATCAGGCGCCACACGTTCGCTGTGCACGCCTCACCCCACCACCGGGCGCAACTTCGCCCACACCTTCGTCCAACACCAAGTGCAATGTTCTATCGTGCGACTAGCCCAAGGATAGGCGCATGAGAACTATGCCTTCTCCTTCTCCAAAGAACCTACGCACTACTCACTTGTGCGAAGTTGCAATGATCGAATGCGATGCCCCCAAATGCTCTTCAAACGCACTTCATATATACTCATCGTAACATGTGGGTGGCGCTGCCCAGCTGACCACCCAACCTTCGTGCGCACACCCCTTTGAATGCCTGATCTATATGTCGGCTTCCAACATTGTTGCCTAAAGCTCCAAGGTGTATAAACTCCCAACGCTATCCTCATATGTGCGCATATGCCTCAAGAGAACGTCACATATTTTTCGCAAGTCTACTGCACAAGTGTCGCCCAACCGTCGTGCAGCCCAACTCGCCTCTTGCCCATGCGCGCGCCCGGGTCGCTCGGTGCCCAACCGCGTCGCACAACTGGAGGCTTTACATCCTCCTCCTCCTGAAATCATTGTCGTCCTCGACAACATACCATCCTGGTAACCATCGACCAAGATCATCCATGATGTCAACTCCTCCACATACTGCAACCATCACTGCCACATATGTAGAACCACTGTCTCCATCATGTCTCACCTCAGCAACCACCCATCACCAAGATAACCATACCAAGGTATGCACCCATCGGTATGCCATATATCAGAAGTCATCTCAATCCATGACCATCTACTACCATGTCACAATCTCCACATGCTGCTCCATCATGGAAGGCTCGCCCCTCCATCTCAAGCTACATGCCCACTGCAACATATCATGTCGAGCTCATCATGTGTCGTCCTCATGTGAACTGTGGCCATGATACTCCAACACAATGCTAACATATCTTTGTACACTGTTAACCCCCATGTCTGAACTAGTCGGGTGATCAGTCCAACTGTCACGTTCAAACCACGAGAATGCACATCCTCATGCCACCATCAATCATTTCTCCAAACATCCTGTCACAGCTTGAAGTCGATCAAGAATCCACCCATATAAGTAAACCATGCTCAGGTCCATGAAGTAGTCCTCATCTCATCTACAACATGTCGTCCATGATGTTTGGTGTCAATGTGCTGCATGAAATCAGCCACATCTATCCCCACATCATCCATATGTGTGCCTCCTCCATATGAAGAGACCATCTCATCAAACTCGAACTCTCGGTGTGCCAAATCTAGCTCCATGAAGCAACCTCCACCATATTTGCAATGTGCCATCCCTCAAGTTTGCCATAGAAACAAGTATACACCTATCTCATCTATCCATGTGCTGGCCATGATCGTAGATCAATCAGCTCCCATGTGTCAAAGTAGTTGAGTCTTGGCTCAACCCATGCCCAAGTGTTGCCACCAAGGCATCATCATCATCGTAACTCCATCACTCCAAAGTGCCTCATATCGATCCTCCACATCAAGTCACTCTTTCAAGCCATTCCCATACGTGTACTTGAAAGTATGCACCCCATCCTGCATCAAAGTCTCTGACCTCAGCTCCTCAATGCATCAGATCCTCTAAGTCCACCATATATGAAGTCCCCAAAAGTCACAACAATCTCATGTCATCATGAGCTCCATAAGCCATCCCCAACCAACATCTCAGAAAGCATACAAGTCTCGGCCCAAAGGTCCCTGCAAGATGCCTCAGCCCTACATGTAGTAAGAATGCCCCATATTCTGCTCACAACTCCATCCAAGTCCATGGCCTTGTTGTACAAGAGTGCACAACCTCTCCAGCAGCGAGGGACGGAGGGAATCAGGAACCCATGGAGACACAGAGAGGAGGGAGCTCCACTCCCTCCTATAGTAATATGGTAGAAAAAATAGGGAGAGGAGGGAGAAAGAACAAACCTCCACAACCCTTGGAGGCCAAGACAGAAAACACCGAAACTCAAAAGGCGAAAGGCAACAAAACCCATGCAGATCAAGGGGCCCATGAAGAAGCCTGTCAGGAGGAAAAAAGGAAGACAAAGGTCAAGGATTAGAGAACAGAGCCAAGACGGGGCCTGTAAAACCAAGACCATATCTAAACCTCAGTTTATTTTGAATGATCCAGCTCTGCAAGCGCATAGGGATCACATGGCAAACTATGCCATCATATGCAAATTCATGGGAATTTAGCCATCTGAGAAAGCATTATAGACTTGGATAAAATACAACTAGAAACCAAAGGGGGAGTTAAATATACATCTTGGATCCAATGGTTTTTTTACTGTGTGTTTACGAATATGGAAGACAAAGATAGGATTTTTGAAGGAGTGCCATACTTCTTTGCAGCAGCTGGTCTCTACATGTAGCCATGGACGATGAAGTTCATGTCAGAACGAGAAACCTTCACTTTGGTACGAGTATGGATTAGAATATGATCCTTACCTTTAGATTATTGGATGCCAGATCCCTTAAAAGCTATAGGCAATAAATTAGGTCATTTCTTAAAAATTTCAGAAGCAACTCTACAGGGAAAATATATATCCTATGCCTATATATGTAAGGATATGGACCTATCAGGAGCCCTTCCAGATGAATTTATTCTATAAGTCTATGATGAGGAGTGGGTTAAAACAGTTGACTATGAACATATACGGTTCAAATATCACAAGTGTCATGAGCATTGGCACCTGTCTAGAGACTGTCCTCTCAATAGAAGGGAGGAAACCCTAAGCACTAGCAAACGGAAGGACCAGACCGATTTCACCAAAGTAGAAGGAAAACAAAAAGGAGGGGGAAGGAAGACACAAAATAACCCTATTGGGAATGATAAAACAAAAAGTTAAAACAAGTTTGAGATCTTAGGAGAAAAAGAGACAGAAAGAGGGGATGAAGAGAATACAAAGAATCTGACAGCAAGGGGGAAAGGAAAAGAGACCAGCATGGAGTTCAATTAAGAATAGAACGAACATGCAACGGATCCTTTGAGTGCCATGGAAATAGAATAATACTAGGAAATGACTCAAAGTGAAAGTGGAACAACGGATCAAGACTTACATGAGATTCTAGAAAGGGAGAACCTAGAGCTGGAAGAGTTTCTAGAACATGGAGGAAACTTGGGAATAAACTCTATCCGTCAGGAGGATGTGGAAAAGGTATAACTGATACTCCCTAATACGTCACATCAAACAATTGTAGGAGTCAAAAGAGGACATGAGAACTAGGAAAACAAAGGTACTTCCTTAATAGGATTAATAACAAAAAAGCTAACAAGGAATTCAGGCAAGAGGAGGTGAAGAAAAAGACAGAAAGAACTACTATTGGAGTGTAGAAAAATCATGATTGACTCATGAAGGATGAAATACCTTTCCAGTTGCTCCTTTAAAACCCCACCTCAATGAAAATTACAACCTGTAACATTAAAGGACTAAGGAGCAGAAGAAAACAAAGGAATTTAGGTGAAAGGATCAAAGAGGAAAAACTTGACATAGTATTCATATAGGAAACAAAATGCTCTGTGGAGAGGATCCGTGAAAAACACAACAAATGGTTAAATAGATATGAATGCCTTGAAGTTAAGGAAAATAAATCTGTTGGTGGCATTATCACTCTATGGGATCGACAAAAATTTGGTGTCAATGATGCAGAGGCATCCAAACATCACCTTTCACTAATTTTCCAACCGATGCATGACAGAAAATGTTACATGATCACCAATGTGGATGGTCCACAACCAATGAAGGACAAAATTCGACTCCTCATAACACTGGAGGATATGAGGAAGAGATACCCAGCTCTACCCTTGATTCTTGGTGGTGATCTTAACATAACAAAATGACTCATGGAGAAGAAAGGAGGAACTAGAACACTTGGTAGAGACTTAGTTGCCTTAAAAAACTTCATCACCAACTTGAAATTGGTTGATATGGAAACAAGAAATGGAATCTTCACTTCGAATAACAAAAAAGGGGGACCTACCCAAGTAGCGTCAAGATTGGATAGATTTATTGTTTCAGAGTAACTTATTCTTAGGGGAGGCAACATTACTGCTCTCATTCTTCCTTTTTGGGGTTTAGATCACTAGCCTATCTAACTGGAAGCTTTCCTTTTTGGAAAACCAAGGAACACCCGCTTCAGGTTTGAGAACGCTTGGCTCACACATCAAGATTTCCTCACAAACATTGAAGAATGCTGGAAGGAAGAGCTTCGCCTTCAAGGTTCAAAGATGTTCCTTCTACACTGCAGGCTCAAACACATTAAAGGCAGACTCCAAGAATGGAATAAAAAGGAATTTGGTAACATCTTCAAAGCTAAAAAATATGTGGAAAAGAAACTAAAGGGAATAAACCATATTCTTATCACTAAAGGCTATACAGATGAAAGGAAAGACATAGCAGAGTCACTAAAACAAGAGTGGGACAACAGATGTCTTCAAGAGGAGATATTCTGGAGACAAAAATCTAGAGTACAATGGATTAAAGAAGGGGAGAGAAACACCAAATTCTTTCACAGATCCACCATAGCTCACAAAAACCACAATATAATTGTGAAACTCACAAACCAATATGGAATATAGAGACACACTCATGAAGAGATGGAGAAGGTCCTACTCCAGTATTTTCAGAAAATCGCTGAGGAAACCTCAGAAGACAGATACCAGTTTACGAAAAGATTTACTCAGTACATCCCTAAATTGGTTACTAGAGAAGATAATTTCAATCTCAATAGAATAGTAACAGAAGAAGAAATAGAAGAAGCAGTGAAAGAGATGCAAAATGGAAAAGCACCAGGCCCAGATGGCTTTAGTGTAGACTTTTTGAAAGCTTGTTAAAGGATAGCGAAAAAAGTCATCCCGGAGGTAGTGGAAGACTCTCGGGGATTTAGGACAGTCTTAAAGGTGCTCAATGAATCTTTCATAGCCTTAATCCCCAAACAAGAAATGGCCACCTCTCCAGACATATTTAGACCTATAGCATTATGCAATGTGGTGTACAAAATCATGTCCAAAGTCATTTCCGACCATCTTAAACCTCTCCTCCCAACCCTAGTGTTAGAGGAGAAAATGGGTTATGTGGAAGGAAGACACATTTTAGATAATATAATTCAAGCACATGAATGGTGCATTCACTCATTACCAACAAACAGGTAGGAATGATTATGCAGCTGGACATAGCAAAGGCCTATGACAAGTTTAGCTGGTCATACATAAGAGCAATATTAAAAGCCTATGGCTTTGATCACAATTGGATTAAATGGGTTATGGCACTAGCTGCGATAGCTAGTTGTTCAATTCTTCTCAATGGCTCTCCTTCAAGAACCTTCAAGACTTCTAGAGGACACACGAAAGGAGATCCTCATTCTCCTTTCCTTTTCATTCTAATGATGGAAGGGTTAGGGAGAGCTATCAAATCTGCTAAGGAGGAAGACAGAATTCAGGGTCTGAGACTCAATCAAGTGGGGACGTGGTGACACATCAA
>APFE031466586.1:0-56364 GCA_000404065.3 Pinus taeda
GAGAAAAGAGCCACATGGGCAAGTTTGTATGACTGTGTACATGGTACGTGTGCTATCAGCTCAGCCAAACTGGCCGTCTACACCCCTGGTCAACGTGGAGGAAGCTCTGGTCAAACGGCAAGGTTGCAAACGGTGGCATGGCTCTGCGTGTTCGGTTGGAGCGCATAAGTCACAACTGGCTTCTCCTTTAGCCACGAAGATTGCAGGGGACAAGAATCCAACACCAGATTTATTAAACCATGATGACCGTTCCCTAGATCCGTGCTCGGTGTTGTTGAACGTGTCTTTTTCCTAGCTGTTAGTTACTTAGTTTATGCACAGGACAGTTGATGTTCTTGCTATAAATAAAGCGTTTCCACACGCTGAATAGTTAGTCTGAGATAGTTAATATTTTGCTGCTATAAACTCTGTTTTGAAGACCTTTTTATAAAGCGTTTTATGCTTCCCACTGTGTTTATTATGAGTTGATTTAATTAAAAGAAGACAGTTCTTTTTCTATCCGCGTAGCTAATCTTTTACTTGGTTGAAGTGGATGGAGGGCCCCTGTCTGCTACAACCATTGTACAGTAGCCTTTGAATTTATTTTCCTGCATTTCTTTTTCTTTATTTGATCATGTATATTAATGTACAGTTTTTGGAATTATGCTGCCTTACATTTCTGTACTTTTCATGACTGATCAATGTGTTTTTACAGCTTTGATTAGTAGCCTGGGACATTGTGCTTTTACTTCTTTGCAACAGTAGTGGCATCTGAAGTTGTCTTATCTCAACTGCTGACTTTTTGCTTTGATTTTCTTTAGTGCCTTGCTTAGTTAGTTTCTTTATTTAGTTTACTTTATCAAGTTTTGTCAAGTTGCTAATCTCTTAATGTTTCTGTTTATCATAACTCACTAACTTTTATGGGACCAAAACATTATCTAACTGCAGCTTGATTTATTTAGTTTTAGACTCATATTTCTAATTCATTCCTAACTCTTCTTTTTCACATGATCAATTCAGCTAAAGCCAGAATGTTAAGGGAGAATTAAGTAGTGTGATTTGTCACTTAATTTTTGGATTGCTAGAGTAGTGTTTTTGCTTTCAGTAGAGTTAATGTAAATATCATTTTCATTTCTATCAGCAGTAAAGGTATTGGACTAGTGCCATTAGTCTTTTGTTTAATGCTTTGCTTTCATTTGATGCTTTAATTCCATTTAAAGTCATTGTTCAAGTTTTCTCTTTAAAATTCAAGAAGCATTTAGAAATAATCACATACACACACATTCACTCACTTGTTTATAACTTCATCACACCATATTAGGAAGATAATTTAGACATCAACTAAAAACGACAAAAAGAACTAGGAAGGGCTACTTAAGTATATATTGTACACTTCACTTAATCAGCTTACGAGCCCCGAGTTGACAATTTATGATAGCAATTTAGACAAAACTAAATTGACCAAACATTTTGGCGTCGTTGCCACCATAATCAACAAGGGAATCAGATGCAAATATATAAAGGTATGTTCCAAAACTTCTAATCAACGGTTTAATATCATTTAAGCATAGTTTTCAAATTGTGGTAGGAGTCACTTAATGTAATGATTGACAAGATTATCCCACTCCTTGTCCACGATCACACCTAATCCACCTCATCACCCTCCTAACGGTTTCCTAATCCCTATTGATTCGAACTTAATATGAGCTGCTCTTCCATTAATTATTCGTACCTCAGTGACGTATACCGGTGTACCATGGCTCTACATATGATAATTTCCGCAGCCAAGTGTATGCAGCCACTCAAAGCTTATAGATTTGACCGTTGCACCTGCATGCATAAAACTTATAGCCGTATTAATCTCTACCCTCATACCACTGCTTCCATTCCCATTTTCATACACCACTCTCGTTTCATCGTAAAATCCCTCTCTGTTTTTCCTCACCTCGCTGTTCAAAACCCTGATCACAAGTTCTACACCTCACTGTTTATTACATTACGGTTACTATGTACAAACCGTAATTCCCCTGTTTTCCCGTAGAGCATTCTCCTCAAGCGTCCATATCCCACTGTCTAAGTTTTAAGTACAGCTGAGAACCAAGAATGGGGAAATTATTAAGAGCAGAACCGGAGAGTTCGAAGTTTTTAGAGGGTTACCCATAGGTAAAAGAAGCACTGCAAAAATCCGAATGGCTAAAGTTCATTCAAAAATTTAACAGGTACCATAAGGAGGTGACAAAGGCATTTTCCCGGTCGTTTGATGAAAAACCGTGGAGGTAGGTGACTTGCAGTTCACCATAACAGAGAGCACCCTGGCCACAGCAACCGATTTGCCTCAAAAAGGAGAACGCTGGTTCAAAAATAGGACAGTTGAAGACCAAGAATGGAGAAAAATGCTCAAGAATCCAGGTATGGATACCTCCATTTTCACTAAGGGAATCCTTGTACGAGTCATTAAAGAGGAATGGACTTCATTACTGCTACTTGTTCAAAAAATTTTAACATGTGAAGGCCATTTCAGTGTCATGTATATATACCATACAAGACTCATGATGCATTTTATGGATGACCGAGCTATCAATCTACCTTGTTTCTTATTTGCTAGTCTAAAGAAGATGTGTATCACTGTTCAGAAAAACATGGGAAACATTGAACCCCACTTGTCTCACCATGGGCTTATTAAGATTTTAATTGAGGAGCAGTTAAAAACCAAAAATGATACATGGGAGAAGTTTCTCATTAGGAACCATTTTCAAGAGGTAGCTGACGCCTCTAGTAGATCTCCTAGGATACCAAAAAGAAATAGGAGAGGAGGAAAATAAATTATTGACCAGGAAACTGCTGAAGAAACTGCCAAAAAGACTGCTGTAGAAATTGTTCAAAAGACTTCTCAAGCAACTACCTGAGAAGAAAGAAAAAAGAGAGCCAGCGTTAAAAGACAAAAGGGGGATAAAGGGAAAGCCATTTTGCAAGAATCATTTCCTTCACCTGAGCCCTCAATTGAAGAAGAATCCCAAACACTAGCTGACAGATTAGTACAGCTGCAAACCACTGCCCTCTCAAAGAGAAAACAAAAAGAGAAACATAGTGCCCAGCAAAAGAGCACTAATGTACAAGTAAGGAGAAGCAGTAGGTTGAAGGGAAAAGTGAGTGTGACCAAAGGAAAACAGTCCCATTTTGTTAATTTGGGCACACCTGAAAAGACTCCAATTCAGTTAGATGTTGAGCTAAGTCCTCCACGAGAGGAAAGTTCCTTCCAACAAGAAAGAGAAGGCAATTTTCAAGAATTTGAGTTCAGACCAAGACAAACACCTGACATAGACCCTGACAAGCAGAAAGCATATGATTACTTGGAGACTTTAGAGCAATCTGCTGCCGGTCCAAGCACTATAGTACCTCATGATGAACAGGTCAAATCTCTAAGAAAAGAGGTATTTGAGCTGGAAGTCTTGAACCGGCACATTAAGCAGGAGAATGAAGCCTTGAAAGAACAAAGCAAAGTGGACAAAATGGTCCATGATGATACAATGATTCACTTGGGTCTTTGGCAGAAAAAGAATAGAAAATTGAAGAAGAAATGCAAGAAATTGAGCAGGGCCTTGATTAACTTGAGGTTTAGATGTTTGGTTAAGAAACCAAAAGTAAATTTGGCAGTGAGAAGAAAAAGGAGAAGTTTGGATGTCTTGGCAAAGGCATCTGAGCATGTAAACTAAGAAATCATGACAAGTTTTGGTTGCATGAGGACATGCAACACCTTCACAGTGGGGGTATGTTGGGCCTCAAACCTGCACTCATTTACCCATCATCCCAACAGCCTTTTCCTACTCATTTCTTTCTTTTGTCATCATTTCCTTCATCAACTTGTTCAATTCATTGCATTATAGGACTTTTTAACATGATTTGCTAATTGTGCTAATGGTTGACTGTTTGTTTAGATTTTTGGTTCAAAGTGCTACAATTCTGCAGCTGTTACAGGTTTCCGCAACCGATCTCTGATTCCGCAGCCGATCCCAGATTCCACAGCCATTTTCTTGTTTGATATGATCCAGGTGTCTTCCAGAGAAAAGAGCCACATGGGCAAGTTTGTATGACTGTGTACATGGTACGTGTGCTATCAGCTCAGCCAAACTGGCCGTCTACACCCCTGGTCAACGTGGAGGAAGCTCTGGTCAAACGGCAAGGTTGCAAACGGTGGCATGGCTCTGCGTGTTCGGTTGGAGCGCATAAGTCACAACTGGCTTCTCCTTTAGCCACGAAGATTGCAGGGGACAAGAATCCAACACCAGATTTATTAAACCATGATGACCGTTCCCTAGATCCGTGCTCGGTGTTGTTGAACGTGTCTTTTTCCTAGCTGTTAGTTACTTAGTTTATGCACAGGACAGTTGATGTTCTTGCTATAAATAAAGCGTTTCCACACGCTGAATAGTTAGTCTGAGATAGTTAATATTTTGCTGCTATAAACTCTGTTTTGAAGACCTTTTTATAAAGCGTTTTATGCTTCCCACTGTGTTTATTATGAGTTGATTTAATTAAAAGAAGACAGTTATGTTTCTATCCGCGTAGCTGATCTTTTACTTGGTTGAAGTGGATGGAGGGCCCCTGTCTGCTACAACCATTGTACAGTAGCCTTTGAATTTATTTTCCTGCATTTCTTTTTCTTTATTTGATCATGTATATTAATGTACAGTTTTTGGAATTATGCTGCCTTACATTTCTGTACTTTTCATGACTGATCAATGTGTTTTTACAACTTTGATTAGTAGCCCGAGACAGTGTGCTTTTACTTCTTTGCAACACTAGTGGCATCTGAAGTTGTCTTATCTCAACTGCTGACTTTTTGCTTTGATTTTCTTTAGTGCCTTGCTTAGTTAGTTTCTTTATTTAGTTTACTTTATCAAGTTTTGTCAAGTTGCTAATCTCTTAATGGTTCTGTTTATCATAACTCACTAACTTTTATGGGACCAAAACATTATCTAACTGCAGCTTGATTTATTTAGTTTTAGACTCATATTGCTAATTCATTCCTAACTCTTCTTTTTCACATGATCAATTCAGCTAAAGGCAGAATGTTAAGGGAGAATTAAGTAGTGTGATTTGTCACTTAATTTTTTGATTGCTAGAGTAGTGTTTTTGCTTTATGTAGAGTTAATGTAAATATCATTTTCATTTCTATCAGCAGTAAAGGTATTGGACTAGTGCCATTAGTCTTTTGTTTAATGCTTTGCTTTCATTTGATGCTTTAATTCCATTTCAAGTCATTGTTCAAGTTTTCTTTTTAAAATTCAAGAAGCATTTAGAAATCATCACATACACACAGATTCACTCACTTGTTTATAACTTCATCACATCATATTAAGAAGATAATTTAGACATCAACTAAAAACGACAAAAAGAACTAGGAAGGGCTACTTAAGTATATATTGTACACTTCACTTCATCAGCTTACGAGCCCCGGGTTGACAATTTATGATAGCAATTTAGACAACACTAAATTGACCAAACAACATGTCACCACTTAGACGATACCATGTGACACATCTGATGTCAACATGAAATCATCTTGATGGCCTGATCCCATAGGGATTTCAAGTGCACAGAGGAAGAACTAGCAGGATGACTAGGGGATTGGGCTGACACAACCAATGTTAAAGACAGATCAACCCATCATGAAAATGATTGGATCATAGGTGCAATGAGGGATCCATGGAGAAAACTCATCCCTAAAGGTAGACCCGAGAGGTAAGTTAAAGACACAGAGAGGATGTCACTGGGATGATGAGCACTAAGACATGTAGGTGATCCAACTAGGCAACAATGACCAATGAGAAGGAAACAAGTAGACCCATTGATATCTCATGCCACAAATAGGATCCTGGAAGGTTTAAAGGGGCACAATAAAATAGTCTTGGGATAATGGTGTCAAGGGCCAAGGCACAAGTGCCAAGACTTGGTTCTACGTGATAATCGTGACCGAAAGCACAGGATATACTAAGTTCTTAAGGACTATGGTGGCGGTCATAATGTTTAGTATTATGGATGGAAAAAGGGCCGATGCACAAGCATGAAGAGGTTAAAGGGACAATTTGGTGGCATGGATATTTTAAGAGGTTTATTTGGTAGTTTGGCTGAATTTAGCTTGCAAATAAAGCTAGAAATGCATCTAAAACTCTAGGTAAACCCTGATAAAGTGCTAGATTACCAGAATTAGTAGATTGAAACAATTTTTCTAGCAAAAATAGGTGACCAGTGACTAATAACTTGAAGAGAACATTCACAAGACTCAAATGAATAGGATAACACTAGAAATAACATATCCACTCAAGGGTTCAAGTCCAAGTAAAGTAAAAATCAAACAAGCCTAATTTAACAATAAATTTCCTTATCAATATAATTAATTGAGAAATTATACAAAAGAGTGTTGTAGTAGTGTGCGAGGTGGATTGAGGCCACTAGTGTGGATGGGGAGCTTATCAGTAATTAGAGATTGCTAAAGGTGATGGTGAATAGATTGTTTCATATTGTAAAAAGATGTGGCATTCATGGTTCTAGTTTGAAAATGGATGACAAATGAATCATTGATTGCAAGAAAGTTGTAGCTTGTAGATTAGGGGTTTTAGCTCCCTCCAATAGGTGTTGGTAAACAATTAGGGGTTTTATCTCCTTTCAATTATAGCTGATAAATTTTGGAGTTTTAGCTTCCTTCTAGTTGCAACTAGATAATTTTGTAACAACAAGTTGTAGCTCACTTTGTGAATAAATTGTATAAATTTTGTGAAGAATCTTTGTTTACTATTTGTGCTATTTATGTTGATTTTTTCACGCTCATCTAAATTAATTTTTGAATTATTTCTTGGTGTCCCAATATCATTGCAAGTGAAAGAAAGTTTTTTAAAATTCCTACAACACTGATTAACCCCACCTCTCAATATTGTCCTGGTTCCAACAACATGGATTCATGTTCGTGAGAAATGAGGTGTAACACATGTCAGACATCAAAAACATGATCATTCCAACTACAAGTTGTATAGGATAAATTATGGGGAGAAAAAACGTTTCTCGCTATGAGGGAGTGAGTTTTTTTTGGATATTGTGGTAGCATCAAACATGTCTTCTTGTTTCTAAGGTGTCATAGAGGCTAAGGAACACAAGATATGCAATATCCAAAAATGGTTTCATACGATATGGCTCTGAAACACCTTAATTAAATTAATTAGCTAATAATTAAATTATTTCCTAAGTTTAATTTAAGGAATTTGGTTAATTAAAGTTAATTAATTAAGGATATTCGAGATTTCTCTACAGACTTATATTGATGAAGATTAATTGATCTTATCCATTAATGGAGATTTAATCTTGGTCATTGAAGTCTTAATGAGATACTATAATAGCATATTGAAGGGATGGAGATAGACACAATTTTACAATTTCGAGAGCAAGGTAGATCTAGCTACCTAGTTCACAACTTCAGTGAGGTGTAGTTCGAGCTAGAGGGAGAGCATCAAAGAGAGGGAGAAACATAAAATTTAGGAGAGGGATTTCAAGGAGGTTTTGTAGTGTTTCTCTAGTACTATAGTAGACAGATATAGGAGGTTGAATTATCTATAAAAAGGGGTCGCAGAAGCTAGTGTGAATTTCTAGAAACCTCGGTGTGAGGTTCTAGAAGAGACACATATCAAAAGGTAGAGTTTGAATATATTTCTAGAAGGAAGTGTGAGTGGTTTCCAACAATAGAGGGAATTAGGATGACTTACTTAGAGCTAGTTTCTAGACAGTGCAAATATCCTAGGGCCAATAGTGTGAATTCTAGGTTGCAATGTGAGCAGCTAGTGTGGGGTGTGAGGAGTCCATATGGGGCCGAATATATTTGTAGAGAAGATCCTTTATCTCCATATTATTTTGCTAGATATTTTCTGAAATATTGTAAGCTAGGCATCCAAATTATTTTACTCTAAAATCTTATGCATAATAATAAAATATACCCTCATTTGTTGCATCAATTTTCCCTTCATGGTTTTTCTGGGGACTTTTTAGTCCAAAATAATTGTATCAATTTTTATGTGTATGCATTTATTTATCAATTCTTTTTTACTTTCGCAATGTATTTTATTTATGAAGAATGCATTAGTGAATTATTTGGTATTTCTTGTAAATAAATAAATTGTTAATCAGCTAGAAAATAATATCCAATTGGTGCTTGCATGAAAATTTCACAATGGTTTCATTGTTAAGTGGATTGTCAAACTTCTACTTTCTATAATTATATTCTCTCTCTCTCTCTCTCTCTCTCTCTCTCTCTCCCTCTCTCTCTCGCTCTCTCTCAAAATACAATCCAATTCCCATTAAACAAATATGATGGTAAAATACAATCCAATCCCCATTAAACAAATATGAAGGCATAACCAATTAAACTAGATGCAAAAGAAAGATCACCTTTCTAATCCATCAAAATTACTAAAACAATCATCCAAGAAACCAAAAAACTCAACGACATTTTAGGTCATCTGATAATGAACCCAGATAAAAAGATATGACAAAAAGATAATTACGAAAGAATACATACTAGTAGTGGAATTCATGGGGTGAAATCGATGATTGGAACCATTGCTTCTTAGACATTATGAAAAACCTTGTTCAGCATATGTCCTATGGTTTCTTCTTTAATGGTCCATTGATTGAGTAAAAATAAAACCTCTATATGATATCTTTCAACCAAATAAAAAATATTCAAACCTAGACAAACGACATTTATATTTTGCATGCAACCTTACATGATCCAACTGCTAGTATCTTCAATACTATACATGTATAATGCTTTCCAAAAAACTATGCTATAATCTAAATAAAAAAAGTACCACTAAGAATTCCATTGAGTAGTGTAGGGACTATTCCCAAGTATGCCACACACACACACATATCAACATCAAATCAAAATAAACCAAAAACAAACACAAGTTAATAACACAAATTATTATATCCATTATGCAATGTTTGCATTTTTATTATAAAATAAGTTGTGCAATCCAATTTAGTGGATTACAATTAATGATGTATTGAATAATTCTAACTAAGATAAGAATCATACAATAAATTGAGGAACACATACCAAAGGTTAAGAAATTTACAAATATGTATCATTTCCTTAACTTTTACAATCTGATAACTTTTTACTACAAAATAATCATATATAAGAGAACATTTTGAAAGCCATTGATATTGTGCACCCAGGGAAAATGGGATCTTGATCTCAGTTCCAATGATCCTTGTGCTTTGTTGATGTAGTCCTTGAACATGTGTGGATATTTTCGTGTCCTTACTAAATGTTTCCATCTCATCGATTGACCTCTTGACCTACTCCTTCCCTATGGACCCCCAAGTTGTAATGGAGTTGTGTGGTATAGGAAGAACGCTAGCAAGTGGAGGAGAACACCCTGACTTAAAATTTTACACTCCAATAACCTCCACTTCACCAAACTCACTATAAAATTTAGTAGTCTCTCTAAACACAATAGCATCAACATATTCATCCAATAGTAGGATTCATAGATGGGACTTGTCACTTCATGCAAACACAATTTTTTTTATTAATCTAATAATTTGATTATTCACTTATCCATGTGTCAACCTATTAAAAAGGATCTCCTAAAATTATTTACTTAATTTCTTGTTAAAAAGAATATTTTTCTTCACCCATACATGATTCCCTATTTCTTCTTTGAGTTTCCTCTTAATCCCCCATTTTTAATCCTTATTGGTGTTCACTATGGAATTCAACTGGTATGTCTTAGAGTTTGTTTCCAACAAATCTATAGTTTAACTCAAGTTGAAAGCATGGATAGATATCTTTTTGTTGTGCTCTTGCCACGTTGAGGTTACATCATGAAACTAAATTTATTTCATTTAAATTATTACTCTTTAATTTCATACAAAACCCTCTTTTCCTAATGAGGTTAAACCATCCTTGGACTAATGTTTCTAATTAAAATCTACGCCCCTTCCCATTTTGTTATTAAAATACTTACATTCTTGAGACTTATTTTACATACACATTATATACTTAATATTTTTCGAACATAATGGGGTAGAGTTACTCATTTGGTCCACCTTTATAATTCTTCCTATTCTCCCTTTTCCCAAGGTTTACTTCAAATTTTATTAATTTGATTTTAATAGAAACCTCCACCTACTAGATTATGAGAAGAAACCCTTACTCATATTTTAGCTTTCTCTTCATGATTTTAAGGGTTCCAAGTTAGTTGTTTCCTTTAAGAACTTCCCTTAGAGTTCCAAGGGTGCCACACCACTTTCCCTTCAGGAAACCTATGACTATGAGGCGAAAATTGGGCACGATGATGAAGAAAAATATTATATCTTTTGTCACCCTCTATAGTGAGAATAGTGGTGCTAGTGATCAATGAATACATATTGATGCACACCCCCCAATAAATCCTCATGTGCAACACAATCTGAGGTCCTCCCTCACAACATTGCGAGATTTAAGGAAAAACTTCCAACCCAAGTCATATAGTGAGTGCTAATGAGTCAAAACAAGAATTTTGTGCCACCCATCCCATGAAATTCTATCTATTATATACATGCCCATCCCCCATGTGTGATTCGTTCAACCAGACAACTAACCTATGACTATAGCCACTATTATGACATTAGTAATCATAGTAAATATTAATTCAAAATTTGAATAGTTGGAGTCAATAGTATGGAATCAATCAAACTAGAGGCTATTGGCTCATCACATGCAAGTTCGTCTGGGTGGTCACCCACCATGCATAATTGTAACACTCCCTTCCACCTCCTTGGAGTATTTGGGTTATATAAGGTGTTACATTCATTAAATCAACATCCATGGTCTCATTATAGAAATGGGGTTACAAAATTCCTCCTTTCTGAAAGTTGGAGGATTTAACTTTGGATCATACCATCACATTTGGCTTGTTAAGAGTTTTCTAATGATATAAATTTTATTACAATCTGATACCCTGATCAAAATTTAGTACCTATCAAATATTGGGTATTTAACTCCCACCACATTAACAGGGCTACCATGAGTCACCATGCAAAACATATGTTCCCTTTCCATGTCAACCATAATTCCCACATGTCACTTACATGGCTTGTCAATGCATCCATGGTGCTTTCCTCATCAGATTTACTTGTTGGCTCCACTTGACCTAGTTTCTCATGAAATTTCACAAATTTCTTTTATATGTGTCTAAGAAAATAACTCAGATGTGCAAGAATTTTGCACTTCGCAGACCCCCAAGACCCCTAATATGTCCAAATCTATGTCAATCCACAATACAATCTAGACCTAGCCCAAATCCAAGCTTACTAGCCTTGACCCTTAGGATCAATACTAGATGCATTCACCCACCACGATGATCCAACCCTATTTCTATGCTAGTATGTCATTAATGAGCCCCACATTAGATTATATTAGAATTTTGGTCCACGTGCATATCTAGGCCAAATTGAGTCTAATTCCTCCATGAAAATGAAAATGGAATTCGCCCTAAATGTTAAAGCTCCTGGACACATCTATTGATATAGCATTGTATTCAGCCTATATAGAAGGAATTACTTTGATGATATATCTAGACCAGGATACAACCACACTCTCTCTAGTTTTTCATACTTAGAGAATTATAGGGAATTTCCAAAGAAGTAACCCAACTCCTATTGATGTGCATTGTTACTCAAAACACTATCTTGGGCTCAACCCAACTTGGTCCCAAGTTTTGGTCAAAATTCTACATTTTAAGGAGCAGAGTGTGCGATACTGCAGAGCTATATACGACACGGTGTTTTAGGGGTTGTTAGCTTGTATGGGCCTGACCCTAGTTCAGAGGTGATTTAGCCAAGCAAATCCTGGTACTATTGGCCCTTTCGGCAATAGTCCGTGGAGCGTGGAATAAAGTCTCACCCAAAATAGTATGGGAGGGTGCTAGAACTAGGTTTCCACACCCTAAGGATGTCCAATGAGCTTTTGGTGGTCTGCGGTTGGACCCTGCGTGCATGTCGCTATGCGCATCTATTAGTCCCTCGCAATCTGTGATGCTGCCTTGGCCCAGCCTTAATCAAGGCACGATCCATATTATACCTAAGTTCCTTACTATTTAATGTGTTATTACCTGATTACTTAACTTATTTGTGAAAGACTAGTGATAATTGATAGTATATCTAGCAATCATATAAGTGCATGCGATAAAAAAAATAGTATAAATGTAAAGAAGGCAATATACAAGAAGATACACCAAAATTGGGATAAACTTCTCTTTATTATTCTTCGTTCAAGATTACAGACTTGACACCATCCTGTGCACTCAGCTGCAAGGGTCCGTGCGCTCAGCTGCGGACTCTACTAGGTCTTTGTGCACTCAGCTGCAGCGCCTCTTCCTACTACTATGACCTAATGCAATTGGAATCTTACTCTATGCTCCATCCTTGCTACTCAGCTGCTTCACCCTAATTGGCTATCTTTACAACTTAGAGCCTCACTCTATTTATACAATCCCAAGGTCCACGGACGATGGGTAGGTGAACATGACATTACATTACTTTACAATACTTAAGGCGAACAACCTTATGACTCAACCTATACTTCATGCTTCGCACTCACGATTCGTGGAGTCTTACAATAAATTTGACCAAAACTTGGGCTTTGAGCCACAAAACATGCTGTGGGGCAATTCCATGCCCAACAGGCCCCCAACACAATCATCGTGACTCGTCCCCATGTCACTCTGTTGGTGTGGTGATCTTGGCGTGGAGTCCCTCCAACTGGTCCTGTACTGCTCGGAGGTTCGCATTGCACTGTTCTGCAGTTTGCTGGACTAACTGCATGCGCTCTTTCGATGATTCTTTGTTAGGATCAAATCCCTGTCTTAGTGCGTAGAGCCCTTGCATCTGTGCGAGCTTGCCCTCAACATCTACCGTAATGGTGAAGGCCTCATCAATCCATGTCTAAACACGCACTTTGAGAAGTGCCTCTTTCTATCTCACGACATCCACCTGCTCTTTCAGTGCCCTTGCTTGCTGCATCTTTGTGAGTCGTTGAGTGAGGACGACTATATGTGCAGTTCCACTTACATTGTCATATTTCTCCTAAAGCTTGTGTGCCTTTGTTTCCAGGTGCTATATGTTAGGGTCCTCCTGCAAGGACGTGAGGACTCCAAAGGCTTGGTCCAACATACGGGTACAATCCTACAATGCTCATCCAATTTCTTCCAATCCTATTTGAATAGTGCTAATGCATTGGTCTCTAACTTTCAGAGGAGTGGAAAGCTATGCCTTCAACCACAGCTCGAAAATCTGGAGATTCAGCTCCAGTTGCACATGTGTTGTTTCCTTGTGTGCATTTCAAACTCCACTTTCTAGATAGTGGATCCACATTTTTGTTGGTATGTCTACAACGATGGACAACTTTGGGACTCATCAGCATGCTTCATCAACTATCTGCACTATCTACTAGTTTTGTGACACCAGTTCATCATGTTGTAGGCTAAGGTGTTCGATGTTGATCTTTTTCTCACTCATAACCTAAATTGCATGGCCCTCCTTGGCATGGAGCTCTGTTGTTATGCCATCCTATAGTTGGTACAATGTGTTTCATGGAAGGGCAGCCAAATTAAGGCTAATTCCTTTGATCCTACCAAACACGGCTCTATTGACCTCATTCTCTGTTGTTAGTGTCCATTCCAGTAGCACTATGGTGTTGGCCATCTTTGCACGTAGCAGCTGCTCTGCTGCTGATGTGCCTAGTGTGCTGTAGGTGGCTATGGTTCCTTCCTGTGGGGACCACAGCTATAGTTCTTGCAGTTGTGCCCTTAGGGCCCCCAACACAATCTACTACTTTTACATGGCTTCTTGGAGCACTTCCTTGGTGACCTCGTGAACTATATCGCTAATGTCGTAAAGGTCACATTTTGTTAACATGATCGGGTCAATGGCTAATTTGGAGGCCTTGACCTTTTTCCATGGACCCGATATCTCTGTGATGGGTAGCCTTTTCAGTTGGGTGGAAGTTGTGCCCGGATCTGTGCCTTCTTTTGCAAGGTCTCTGTCCTCTGCTTTCTACCTTGTAGACAAGTCCTGGCCCTCCTCATCCTACATTGTTGTGGCCCCTATTGTCTACGCTGTGCTGCTACTTTGATGGCCTTTGCCTGCTTTGTGGCTGCCTTTGTTGCCTCTCAAACTTCCCTTACCTCTATTGCCACTTTTCATTGCACCTATTCTCGGCCAACTTCGTGATGCACAACTTGGCCTCATATTTTCTTTTATGTGTTGTTGTCTTATCTAGCTCCGCCAAATCTGAGGCGTGCCACTTGGGAGGCCATGATTCTAGCATTGTACAAATTGCATCATTAGTGGCGATGAAGGGGAGCATGGCCCACTGTTGCACCGAATCCTTTCATGCCTTGATGTTGATGTTGTGCATGTTCACCTTGAAGTTTGCAAAGCTCTGCAGACTATTGTGCACCATGGGGGATAGACACAACCACCTATTAATCCACATTCAGACACTCACCTCCATGAGCACCCAGAAGATCTTTGTCTTGCGAATCCACTTTGCATCCTTGGTAGCCCAGAGCGATGCGTACTTTGCAGCCTCTGGTAAATCCTGCTCAATGTTCAGGAACTGACTATCCTCCGGCAGTTCTCCCACTACCAACAAAATGGACAAGAGCAACCATGTGTAGTGGAAGGTCTTGCCCTACTCTTGGGCTTCCTTACAGTTGGTCAAGAATTTCTCGCAAAGGAACTTGACCTAGTTGAATTGGAACCCCTCTGTGCATTGTTCGGCTAACACAACTACTGGCACTAGTACTTCATCGCCACGACATTTTCGAATTACATTTCCGGCCAGGAGTTGGGTGGCTACACGCACCCCTTTTTCTTTGATGTTGTTGATTGCGTAACCCCTATTTTTCTTCTCAAGCTTATATTTTTTTCTTCATGACCTCCGTGAGAGCCAAATCTCCACTTTTTCTTGCTATCACTACAGGGTCCTTTTCCTTACAGGGAAGCCGAGAAATTCTGTGGATGAGGTCTTCCATGATGGGAATAGGCTCCTCCAGCCATAAGTACCCATCACGCACCAGGCACAACAGCTACCTGATGATGAAAATAATGATGGTTGTGTGGTGAAAGTGTGGAATCCATAGTAGATGAAGCAATCTGACCTTCTCCACACCATGCAGCCATTTTTGTGGCTCTAATGTTGTGACTAGCCCCTCCGTGCTTTGCTTCATGAGGCTCTCTATCTCTAAGTGTGGGAACTTCTCACTATCCACAAGGTCCCAATCTTCAAACTTCATTATGGGCATGCGGCCCAAGTGCAAGCCATCAAACACAATTCCATTAGGGAGCAGCGGGGTCTGGAGTGCACTCTTGGTGGCATCTAGATCCTTTGGTATCTTAGTTTTCCCTTTTCACGGAGGGATGTACTCGGGGAATTTTGCTAGAGAGCACACTGGCTGGATGTCCTCTTCCATGTCCTATGCTTCTTCTATCTCATTGATGAGAGCCTGTAGGTCTTCCTCCTCGTCATCGATCTCAATGGTGATAGCCTTGCCCTTTTCTTCCATTAAGAGCGTACCAAACTGTGGATTCCTCGAGGACATGCAGAATGGTCCCACTGCCTACTTATCTTTCTTGGGCCTCGGCATTTGAGGTGATTTCAGGATTTCGGGCCCAACCCTAATATCTTCAGGAACATCATGTACCGTGTGGTTTTGTGTGGCCTCATCGATGGTTCCTTCTACAAAGCCCAAACCTCTCCTGGTAGTCACCATCTTGTTTGAACTATCTGTGGTCGTTCATGAACTTCAGGGCTCGAATATTTCTTGGTGTGCAAAACTCTGTGCTCTAATCAATTTCTCAAATCTCAAGTGAACAAGTGTTGTCTCGTGGCTAGCCCCTGGAGTTTTATAGTTCCTTTTGAATTCAAACTCGACCGTTCCCCCCAATTTTGGGCCATCAATGCTTTCTTGGCAGCAGATTGTCCCAAATATTGCCCTTAATTCATGTCTTAAATTCCCACTGCCCGCTCCCTTTTGCCTTAAGTCGGACATCTTATCATGAACAATGACACCAACGGTCACTTCCTAGCCTACCTGAATGGCAGCATAGCCCCCTGTGTGTGGGCACGAACCTTGTGACATGTTGATTCTGCACACCTCCCAAACAGACTCTTTTATAGCCCCGCGCTCTCTTTCAATTCCCTGGAGCGGTGAGACTGTGCTTCCTATGGCTAGTCAGGTGGTTGTACCACCTGTGCGAGACTTCAACTCACCTTCCAATATAGTACGTGGAAACTCCTCAATTGCCTTCGCAATAGCCGGTGTCATGTTCTACCATATGTAGTGCGCTCCCCTAGTTACTGTGTTTGATGAGGTGTGGTCATAGCCATGGCAGTAGAGTCATAAATTCTCGACGACAATCTTCTAATCCATTGTTATGATCATCTGCACCTTCTTTTGGCATCCTTGGTTTATTGACGAGACAAGCTTGCTTGATCTTATTTTCCAGCCTCTTGATCTCGACGTCCATCAAAATGCTTTTCTTCCTCAGTCACACCAAGTCTTTTTCAAGTTTACGAATTCAAAGGTTCCCTCACCAAATGGCTTCCTGAATTGTTATGTGTTCGACCTCGCATAGCTATGTGATTTCTTCATTCTGGTCTTCACACACTGTCACAATGGTGGGAGTTCTTATGGGTGGACTCCTCTTTGCATTCTCCTCAAAAATTATAGTCTCTACTCTGTTCCACACCATTGGAATCATATTTGTAGTCAAGGTTTTGCACATGGTCCTATAAGCCCATCAAACCGTTGGTATGCGCAAGTCCTAATCAGTCTGTCTCATCCGGTGAACCCTGTTCAGTACTTCGCACACCATATCGAATGCTTCTCCGTGGCTAATTGGTAGTGCCTGTTGCCTTTCCTACTACTACGGTTTGTTCTGATACTCTATTCTAGGAGTGGTGTGTGCTTGTGCGGGTTGTACAACATATGTCCATACCCATTGGGAAAGGTGGGCGTTCATGTTGTTTCGCCCCTGCTAACTGGCCCTTCTTCTGAGCTGGGGTTTTCCAAAGTGTAGGCACATCATCCTTTTGCATCCATGCCAGCCCTCAAAACTTCTTTGATGCATGCCCCACCATTGTGTGGGCGTTGCTTGCAATGCCCACTTCAGTGCATCGAACAATTGCTATTCTAGTATGGTGCTTTCAAATTTGCTCACGAATTCATCCACTGCTGTCAACCCATCATATGTTGACATATCCCTTGCTTTTGTTGTTACACAGTGCAGTGAACTAATCAACATGTTGCAATTAAGCATTGTTACTTCGTGTAGCTGATTCTGCCATCACTTTATCTCTTCGTCTAAATCCGAAGTGTAGGAGATTTCATGCTCCTGTTAGTCTCCTGCTACTGCAAGTTACTCATATTTCATGATTGACATTTTTCAGGCCAAATATGTCATACTTTGCACGCTGCAATGCTCCATATTTGCTAAACAGTCACCAAGCAAAGAAGGCTACTTAGAGTTCATCTAACTTCTTTCCAAATTTTGAAAGGTCATTTCAGTTTTGTACAATTTTTAGCTAAAGGGAGGTCCAAACAGATTAATCTTGGTCTCCCTAGGTTTCAATTTCCTGTTTTAGAATATAGAGAATGAAAATTTGTCCAAACAGCTTAATCTTGGCAGATTTTTAGATAGGTAGAGAATTAAAGGAGCCAAACTTCTTAATCTGGGCCCTTGGAAGTAAAAAGTGTAGTTTGTAGATAGGAAGGCATAAAAAGAAAAAATTTTAATGATGGGTCTGCAAGTCTAAATGCACCCAAACCAAAAGAAGAAAAAATGTTAGGTAAGTAGGCTGGGTAGGTAGTTTTGAGGTTGTAGAATCTTGATTTCTGATTAGTTCCATGTTTTCAAGGTGTCATCTCTACTCAGGGCACAATCACCAGGCAGTTTTATGTGAAGAGCTAAAACAGAGCATAACTAACTTCCCTTTCTCCATCTCCCCCAAATCATTAACTAATTTCCCCAAAAAGAGGTCAAGATCTGCTTGATATCTCTTAGTTTCATCATTTTCATGTCATTAGCCTGGGTGAAGACCTGCTTCACTGAAAGAGAATCCATACTTTTTCTATAAGGTTCTATCTCCCCTTTCAAGCCTAAGATTTTTGAAACTTAGCGCTTTCTTGTCATCTCCATATTAACTACTGACACTACTATTTAACTCCCTATATTTTCCCTATCCCCATACTAAAACTATGTAGATATTCCCCTTATGTAAATATCCCCTCCCCCTGGTTGAAATATAACCATAAATACTTCACTGGGAATTACTAAGTCACCTGGACTTTAGTAAGAACCTTCCCTCTGCAAAAATTCCCACTCCCAAGTGTCTGGACCCCTTCTAAACACTAAGGAAACCCTTTCCAAATGCTAATAACCCTCCCCACGCATTCTTCTGTGAAAACTATCAATGTTTGTTTGTTAAGTTTCCACCGCGCAAAACACATTGGCCCATTTTCTAAAGTTAAAAACCCACAGCGTTGCGAAATATTAAGCCTTTAACGTGCGCACGCCTTTGCTAAACCCCGTGCATCTCCCTTTCTCGTCCATCGTCGGATCGCCTCCCCTAGATCCGACGGTCCTTGATCACATCGCGCGCCCGATTATGGTGGTAGGTTACCACCCGACGTCCGACGGTTTTACCGTCGTACACCGGGATAGGTGGCGGCCTCCCATTGCATTGGGCCGCCTTGACAAAAACCACCTCCGTACCAAAGGCGGTTCGATGCCCAGGAAAACTGCCCTCCCCTCACGTAACAGGAGTGCCACCTCACACTGCCATGTCGCCTCCACATCACCTTACCCAGCCTGCGCCCGACCCACGTCACCCTGCCACGTATCCTTGCCACGTCACCCTGCCATACTGCCATGTCACCTTGATGACGTCAGCATGATGATGTCACATCCGTACCAAAGGACCCCACTGCTGACGTCATTCGCCGTATTGCTGACGTCAGCAGCCAAAAAATCGAAAATTCGCGCAAGAGAAAAAATCGAGCTTCGGAGCTCCGGAATGAGAAACAGAGGCAGTTTTCGATGCGCTAATCGTGCATCACTACGAGAAATAGGCCATATTGGGGAATCTTTAGGGAATATTTTGATTCCTTGGCCCGTTTTGCACTGAAAAGGCCCGAAATTGCCCGATTTTGCCAAATTAAACCGATTTGAAGATAAGAAGAGACCAGAGACAGAGTTTAAAGAGTATCAGATCAAATTCACAAAAAGAAAGCATGTCAAAGAGTATCAGTAAGCAGCGGAGACCATCAATGTAGTGGCACAGAGTATCAGTGAAGATCTTAATAGTGGCCCAAAGCAGGAGAAAATTAAATACCTTCCAACAAAGTCAAAAAAGAGGGCGAGGCCACTCAAAACTCTCAAATCATGGTTATTGCACATTTAACTCACACCAGAACAGAACTGCAGATCCCAAAGCATAGTTATTTCAGCAGTATTGCATCGAGCCTCCAAGGGCCACATTTCACTCTTTTTGATCCAGCTACCTCTGACACAATTCAATAGATATTTACCTGCATTTAATTTTGGCACAATTTTAGGTTTAGAAAAGCTCTTTTTGCAGACCTGATTTAGGTCAATTGTAATAAATAGTTTGAGATATTTGCACTATAAAAACAGCCCTCAATACTGTATTAAGGGTTGGTTGGTTGGTTGATGGTCAGCAAACTATCCTTAGCTGATTTTGCTCCAGGAGAGACTCACACTGTAATACCTGATAAGTTTCTATAATCAAAGACTGCTTATGAGCTTTGGAGAATGGATTGTTCACTGTGTTTACCGGTTGAAGAGTGATTATGGAATTCTCGTGCTGTTGCATAACTCAATAAGTGCTTCTTACCTCTGTTTTCCATTCATAAGTTACTATCTAAACAACAGAAAAGAAGATTAGCTTAGAATTTGTTTAAATACACTCTATGCTCAATTTCTGTTGTTTTTTTATGTTTTCCTCTGTTTAGGCATAAATATGAATTCCACATGGCTCATATTTGCCTGAACCTTAGACAATTATCCAGGGATTCTTCATTGCCCCTAGATAGAGATCATCCTTCCCTCTGTTAAGCTGAGTGAGAGATTCTTAAGTGCCTCTCATTCCTTACATATCATTCATCCTTTTAGTTTGAAGATTGTGTTATGAGCAACTATCCTGCTTCATATTTCTCTTATGACCAAGAAAACACACTGATAATCCTACCCATGACTCCATGCCCAATGGTTTGAAACTTATCACTTCATGAATTGCCTCTCTGCCTGAAAGCATTTTCCTGCCATCCAAACACAAACAAAAACACCTGAGCCAAAAGCTAGCCTAAAATCATCAACAAAGTTGAATCATTAAGAGAGAGCCCTCTCTGATTGCAGGTGGGCTAGAACCTACAATCCAAAGATTGGTTTGTGGTTACCTCAGCCGTATCCCTACAGTAGCCTAGGGATAACCTGAATGATAACAGCTCCCACGAAATCCTTCCATCTGTAGTCAGATTCACCCAGTCCTCTTCTCACGTGATTATCTTGTAAATATAATCGAGATCATCATCATTATCGTCGTTGCGCACTGGTTCAGTGTATCGCACTCCTTCAGCTGGATCTAGCAGTACTATGACGTATAGTGACTTTTTCTCAAAGATCATTTTGCACTTCTTCAAATTTATGACTCCATTCATATCGGTGGCCCAGTCTATTCCTAGTAGTCCAGGATAGGGATTACTATCATCGAAAATCTCTATCACTTCAAAATCTGCATGCGCGATCACACCTTCAATATCTACTATTACCCCTTGCAATATTCCCATGGGCAAGATCCTCTGTTGGTTAGCCATTTGTAACTGAATAGGAGACCACTATAGCATGGGTTTGCCCATGCATTCCCATACTTTTTTAGGTAGTACATTTGCATCCGATCCAAGATCCAGGATTACCTAATCCATTTCATATTCACTGATTTGTGCAGTCAACCTCATTTCCCTTCCTGTGCGCAATGCATGCTTTCCAAGTTTTTGGACCACGTGCAGTTCTCCTGACCCCGCGCACCTAGTGATAAGTTCCTGTAGTGCTTTTACTGCCTTATTTTTGTGTAGCAGTTTCATGCATGTCTCCAGAAAGGTAGTGGGAATTGAAGGATCCATCCCTAGTTCTAGTTGTTCCTTACTACCTGAAGTGGAGGCCTCTGTGGAGCTCTTCTTAGCTTCCATGAATGTCTCCTTCACGTGTTCTAAATCAAATTCAGGTTCCTTAGTAGGAGCCTTGTGAACCCACACACTTTCTTCTGACTACTTACCTTTATCATTGCCAGCGGTCATACCGCTTCTGAGCATCATATTTACATTCGGGTCTTCCTCGCGTGGTTCAGACCTCATCATCTGCAAATTCTTAGTTGGAGAGGGCTGAAGTACCCCTTTTTCGCGCAATCTCACTATCAATGTAGGGCAGTCTTCTGGCTCATCATCAAACTGAGTACAATACAAACATGATGTCCTTATTGGGTTTGTACAATTGTGGGCATAGTGCCCTAGCCTTCCACAATTATAACAAATTAACTGTCCGTGACCCCTTCCTAGTACCATTCCACCTCGTCCTCGACCACGCACCTAAAACCTAGCGCATGCCATTCTTGCATTCAGGTCAAGGGCTCGCATTTTGGTCTGCACCCTGTAGGCAAGAGTCTGATCCATCGTTAGTTCGTAGCTTCTGCAGGTGCACTCATCATGGCCTACCAACCTACAAAAGTTACAAAATAGTTGTTGGGATGTCTGTGTATACTTCTGCAACTGATGACAATTATCTATAGTGTGTTTTCCTCCTATCTGATAGATCGTGCACCATAATTCAGGTGCTGCGCCCAGCCATGCCTATGCCTCAAGTCTTAATGACACTGACCCTCCCCCTGCCGAGTACTGCATGAACACTTGACAATGGTCCTTGTCATGCCCATGGCCTTTGCATTTTATGCACCATACCTCCTCGCGTACCTCTGGCCGAGGTGTCCCATCCTATTTCAAACTCTACATTTCCAGAGACAAATTTTGCAGTTCCATGTGGAATTGTTGGACTCCCAGACCAAGGTCTTGTATAGGGGTCTCATGTAATCTCATCACGATCTCCAAAACTTTAGCCTGGGTGGAAAGTGTTTTTTGTGATAACGCCATCTGTAAGTGCTATGTTAGTGATGCTACAAACCATGCGCGATGCTGTCCATCCGTCAATGTCATGTTGGCTTCGCAAATCATACCCTTTAGTCTTTGGTCCAGATCCCAGGAGGTCTCACCCAGGAGCATCGTGATCTCCTTAAACCCGATGATTGATTGTGTTTCCATCTTTGGCTTGCTAAATTCTCTATTCAGTGCGGTCTAGATTTCTGTGATTCCTGCATTTAGATGGTCATTAGAATTCTTGATGTACCATGTTAATGCACGATCCTACAACGCGCTCACCAGAATAGCCTTCTTAATATTTTCATCCACAATGTCATGTTCTTCCCATATTTCTCTTACCATGAACAAGAATTGGTCTAGATCTTCATTCTCCACTCCTTTGAATACCAATAGTTTGATCACACTCACCATATTGAACTGTGGTGGTGGCGGAGGTGGGGTGGGTGGAGATGGAGGTGAGGAGGGTGAGATGGGAGGCGGTGTGGGTGGAGGTGGTAAAGGTGGAATGCACTGCCTTATTGGACTGACTGCACTTCTCGGAGAAACTTTTGCGAGCTTGTCCTTGCTTTCCCATGAGGGGGAAACTAAGGGACTGGTTTCCAATTCTTTACTACTTCTGCTTCTATACATCTTCCCACTCACATAGTCCCAAAAATTAATTTATTCGCATACCCCACTTTTCACTCAATAGCATCTTAATCCAAGCATTCAAAGATTTAATATACTTACCTCGCAATCCCTTGAGGAAATGTCGCTCCACCTTACTGTAGCTGACAGTCATGTCTACCGCAAACTTAGTGATAAATCCTCCTAGAATTTAGTTGAGCCAATGGTTCACAGCTCACACGATCTTATCTCCTAACGCTTCTAGTTTGTGCACTAATTCTGGTGTCCACATGATTGATTTTTCGAGCCTACACCTTCCCTGATTATTTGCTAGCTTTGCAATCCACTCATATAGCTCAGAAGGAAAGGATGCAAAGAAAATCTCGTGGATTTCCATATTCAAGTAGCGCTCCAACCACTGTTCCTTAGTTACTCACGGATTTCTATTTTGCTGTGCCGCGAATTCATGAATCTTCTTGTCCAACCACTCTTCAATTTCTTTCTTTGTTAGGTTCTAGTGGCACAACATTAGACATCCCTTATGCAGATCTCAGTCCCGACAACAAAACCATTTGTTGGCTTGTATGGGCATGACCTAGGTTTAGAGGTGATTTAGCCAAGCAAATCTTGGTACTACTGGCCCTTTCAGCGACAATTCGTGGAGCGGGGACTGAGGTCTCACCCAAGGTAGTATAGGAGGGTGCTATAACCTGGTTTCTACACCCTGGGGATGTTTGATGAGCTTCTGGCAGTCTGCGGTTTGACCCTACATGCATGTTGCTACATGCACCTATTAGTCCCTTGCAACTTGTGACGCTGCCTCCACGCACCCTTACTCAAGGCACAATCCATATTACACCCAAGTTCCTTACTATTTAACGTGTTATTACCCAATTACTTAACTTTTTTGTGAAATATTAGTGATAATTAACAATATATTCAACAATCACATAAGTGTGCATGATAAATAAAATAATATAAATGTAAAGAAGGCAATATAAAAGTAGATACACTGAAATTGGGATCAAAATCTCTTTATTATTCTTCATTTAAGCTTACCGACTTGACACTGTCCTGCACACTCAACTGCAGGGGTCTGCACACTTGGTTGTGGGCTCTACTAGGCCTTTTTTCACTCAGCTGCAGAGCCTTTTCCTACCACTACGACCCAATACACTTGGACTCTTACTCTATGCTCTAGCTTCACTATTCAGCTGCTTCGCCCCAATTGGATATTTTTACAGCTTAGATCCTCGCTCTATTTATACAATCCCATGGTCTGCAGACCATGAATAGGTTGACATGACATTACATTACTTTACAATACTTAGGGTGGAAAGCCCTATGACTCAACCTATACATTGTGCCTGCAATTCATAGTCTTACAATACGTTTGACTAAAACTTAGGCTTTGAGCCCCAAAACATGTTATGGAGGGATTCCATGCCCAACAGGGGTTGTGGGGTGGGTCGAATCCCCTTTTTTTTGTAATGGATTTTGGGAAATAGTTGCTTTTTTTTTAGGAGAACCATGGTATATGGACCATTGTATTTTTTATGTAATTAGTATATAAAAAGAAAATATGTAAGTCGAAGTCATATGTGTAATAAAATAGTAACAAGTGAATATCTCTATTTGTTTTTGGGTCTTGAAGGAAAGGCTTTGTAGCTAAGTGCATGGAGGCATAAAGTCTATAGATGAGTGTTTATAAACCTATAGTTGGGTGTGTAGGTCGAATGGATTGTACCCTGTTTCAAAGAATTAATATAAAGAAGTATAGTTTTAATGGGCATATCTTGTAGAAATTTTGAATAATTTAACACATATTCACAGAGATTATCCCAATTATACACTATTGTGGAATACATTCATAATAAATAACCTCCTCTACGTTGATCATCAATTTAGCAGCATTAAAAACAATGAAATATCAATTGCATGCGCACATTGACACAGTATGTAACCTGGGGAAAGCATACAGCTGAAAAACCCACACTATTTGTATATGATAATGATTGAGAACATGTAAAAATACATAGTACAATACTCCTCATAAGTACTCAGTACTATCTCCACCTGTTACACACAATACAACTCAGATCTGATCTCCAAATCTCCCCCGCTGCTTGCCTGCCTCCACTGTGCAATCCTGCAAGAGAATGAATGATAATGGCTCAAGAAAACTCATATTTACATGGAGAAATCATGTGAGCACAAGCTAAAATTTCCCTTGGCCTCATTGGCATTACTCAATCCATTGCATGTGCAAATCTCATGCACAATTGATAGTCACAACTCACCGTTTCACTTACCTCTAACACTTGTGTCCACTGAAGTTTCCATGCACTGAGTTAACTAATGTATTCTTTAGTTGCATTATGAGTTAATAATTAGTGAATTGATTAATAAATAATTCACACAACTCATCACTTAGTCTATTGGCCAGTTAGACTAAATACAACTAGTTCAACTAAGTCAAACTGAACAAAACTCCATAAACTACTCATCTAACTCCACAGAACTCAACCACTTGAGTTCTAACTGAAGTCCATGCAATAGCTCAGTCAACCCATAGGTAACCAAGTGATTCCTACAGTCTGTTGCATGTGCCACATCTGTAGCTCCAACTAAAGTGCTCCAAGAGAATAAGATAAAGTTTAGAGTCCAAATATTACTAAAGGCTAATAATATTTGACTGTTTCTATTTTTACCTGAAAATCTAAAAATAGACTCTGATCACACCGCTGTGATCCAAAAAATAGAAGTCCATCTATTTTTCCCAACATGACCAATCATCCATAAACAACATCTTGCAACTCATAGACCATGATCCATATGTCTAAAAATAGACATAGTTTAAAAATAGATTTTGCGCCAAAACTTGCCTACGGGACCACTTAGTGAAGGCGACTCCTTTCTACTAAGCTCCATCATCTTGTTGCATTCTCAACAAGCATTTCTTGTTGTACACTTTTCAACACTCCCTCTCAACAAGATATGGATTATCAACAACCCCTATCTTGTCTCGGTGGTACTCGAATTTTCTCCTGGTGAGTGCCTTTATCAAGATATCAACATCCTGATCCTCCGTGGGAATATATGAAAGTAACATGATTCTCCGCTGCACACAATCTCTAATATGATGGTACCTGATGTTGATGTGCTCTGTTGGGGTCCCCGCCCTATATGCATCTGTGAAGCCACATAGCTTCACCTCATCCTCCTGATTTGTACCAAGATCCATATCCCGATGTGCCTCTGTTGAGCCTGCACACATGCGACTTTGTCCACTTGCTCCGACAACACTTGGAACAAAAACACTCCCAAACTAACCCCTCTATTGGGCTAGGAACATACTCTGATGCTGAAGCTCTACCTGCTACTGACAAGTGCTCCCTCTCTGACATCTGCACTACTGCAACATCTCCATGCATCTCGCACCATTGCACACCTCTCTGTGCCACCTAGCACTGTGAAAAACACTTGTGCCTCTCACATTGCTGCAGCCTGCATGCTATGCGCTGTCCTCGGATTCCTTGCACTGTCACTCTCTCTGCCACTCCATCTGCATCTGTCTCTACCCAATCAGTCAGTTCTTTCTACTCCACATCGGGGCTCCTGTAGCAAGGTCTCATCCAAGAGGTTGGGTACTTCAAGGATCGTGCCCCTCCTCCTTGGGACGATCACCCTATATCGCCCCACCTCCTACCTGGAGGTATGTCTACATGTGATCCCTCAGCCCACCTGGCTCGAAGTTTCCCCCTACTGGAGGTCTCTCCATGAGTATATGTCTCTACTCGATCTCCACTCAGCTTCCCCTATTGTGGTTGCTCCACAACCTCCTGAAGTTGTTGCACCAATCGTGGCTCCCCCACAATTGTCTGAGACTTCTTATAGCTCTACATGTTGAGAGGTAATATACCCTCCCTCTCAACCACCAGTCTCCATCAGTTGCCTTGCTGCTCAAGGCTTTGCATGCATTTTGAATCTTAAGAGCATACAGGTTCTTAAGCCATGAACCAATCTGCTTCACTTGTCTAGTGATGATGTGTCTAAGGAAAACCTTTCCCTCTTTGAAGACTACATCATAGCCTCTGTCTTCCAGCATCACAATTGACACCAAGTTTCTCTTTAGTCCTCGTACATACTTGAAATCGGTCAAGGTAAGGTGAGTTCCATGCTCCCTCTGAAAAATAACCGTGCCTACACCTGAGACACTATACTTCTCATCATTACCCATCCCTATGAGTATCCGGAGATCTTTCGCCTCCAAAGTACTAAACAAACTTTTGTCACCGGTCATGTGGAAAGAAGCTCCATTGTCAAGAAACAAACCACCTCCCATCATGGATGAAACCATGCATGTGAATAGTGTGAAATCCAACTCAAACTGTGAAGCAAGTGCCTCACCTTCAAATCCTTCCCCAGATCCCTTCTTGGACTTCTTCTTTGGGCAATTAGTAGCATAATGGCCCACCTCATGATAACGAAAGCATCACACTTTCGCTTTGTCACCCTTCTTCCCATCATTGGATGAACTAGATTCAGAAAGAGAAACCTTCTCCTTCCCCTTCTTCACCTTACTCGCTAAGGCACAGTTCTCCTCATCATGCATAAATGAAGAACTGTCTTTGGTGCACCGTCTAATACCCTCTTGCACAAGATCTGACCAAAGTCTCTCCCATCCTGGCAATTTATCCCTTCCATTCACTGATTCCTAGTAGCTATGCCAACTCTTAGGAAGGCCAAGGAGTGCTAGACTCACCATATCCTCATCATCGACAGTCACCCCCACACATCCCAGCTCATCTCGACATTAGGTGAACTTCGTGAGATACTGGGGCATGCTATCTCCATTCTCACACCTAATGTTTCAGAGTTTATCCTTGAGTGCCAACTTCCTCTGGTCACTCTTGCTTTGGAATAATTCTGTCAATGTTTTCCACATCAAATATGGAGAAGCCTTTCCATGGAGGCTGGACACAATGTGATCCCTCACGCCCTCCAACAGAATCCTTTGACACTTTGTTGTCTTCTTTTTCCAATCCCTGACTTGAGCAGCATCAGTAAGTTTTGGGACATCCGCATCTATGAACTCCTTCAACCCATTATCATCTAATATTGCCTCCATCCTATCCTACCATGCAATATAGTTCAAGCTACCATCAAGGCATACTCCAATCGCAATCCGTTGAAAGACATTTCAACTTTGACACCAAAAAAACACTACTGCAAATTCGAATTCCACCAGCTCAAAAACTCAACCGCTTCTGATCTAAAATTCGTGAGAACAAAATATTTCTCGTACGGAGATCGATTGTATGGGCATTCACCGGATATCTCACCTTCCAAAAGAAGGATGAATCCAGAGGTTACCTGGCCCGATCACAGACTCTGCCTGAAGAAACAAAATGTAAACACTTTCTGAATAATAGATCTGATGATCAATACAACACTGATATCATGTAGAACTTCTATAAATCAGCTCACTCCAATACCATGTAGAAATTTTGAATAATTTAAAACATATTCATATATATTATCTTGATTATACACTACTGTGGAATACATTCATAATACATACCCTCATCTACGTTGATCATCAATTTAGCAGCATTAAAAACAATGAAACATCAATCGCATGCGCACATTAACACAATATGTAACCTGGCGAAAGCATACAGTTGAAAACCCCACACTATCTATATATTATAATGATTGAGAACATGTAACAATACATAGTACAATACTCCTCACAAGTACTCAGTACTCTCTCCACCTGTTACACATAATACAACTCAGATCTGATCTCCAAATCTCCCTCGCTGCTTGCCTGCCTCCACTGTACAATCCTGCAAGAGAATGAATGATAATGGCTCAAGCAAACTCGTATTTACTTGGGAAAATCACGTGAGCACAAGCTACAATTTCCCTTGGTCTCATTGGCATTACTCAATTAATTGCATGTGCAAATCGCATGCACAATTGATAGTCACAACTCACCCTTTCACTTACCTCTAACACTTGTCTCCACTAAACTGTCCATGCACTGGGTTAACTGATGTATTCTTCAGTTGCATTATGAGTTAATAATTAGTGAATTAATTAATAACTAATTCACACAACTCATCACTTAGTCTATTGGCCAATTAGACTAAATACAACTAGTTCAACTAAGTCAAACTGAACACAACTCCATTAACTACTCATCTAACTCCACAGAACTCAACCACTTGAGTTCTAACTGAAGTCCTTCATGCAATAGCTCAGTCAACCCATAGGTAATCAAGTGATTCCTTCATGTAGTTGCATGTGCCACATCTATAGCTCCAACTAAAGTGCTCCAAGAGAATAAGATAAAGTTTAGAGTCCAAATATTACTAAGGGCTAATAATATTTGGCTGTTTCTATTTTTACCTGATAGTCTAAAAATAGACTCTGATCACACTACTATGATCCAAAAAATAGAATTCCATCTATTTTTCCCAACATGACCAATCATCCATAAACAATATCCTACAACTCATAGACCATGATCCATATGTCTAAAAATAGACTTTGCGCCAAAACTTGCCTGTGGGACCACTTAGTGAAGGCGACTCCTTTCCACTAAGCTCCATCATCTTGTTGCATTCTCAACAAGCATTTCTTGTTGCACACTTTTCAACATATCTTGTGTATTATTATTATGTATATTTGCTTTATGTTCAGTATTTTGGTTATATTTAAAGTTTTTTATGGTGTGGTTAAGTAGATGAGTAAAGTAATCCAAACTAAAGAATAAAGTATTAAGTGAAAATAAAGTAAAGCGCCACATCACAGTATCCCTCAAGGTTGTAGAAACCTGGTTCTGCAACCCCCCATAGTCACTTCAGGTGAGATTGTGACTTGCTTGGAGATCATTACTGAAAGGGCCATTGATTGAAGGTTTTGTTGGTGGATAGTAAAGGATCGAACCTGGGTCAAGCCTAACCTAAGCCAACAAATGGTTCTGTCACTGGGTCTGGGATCTGTTTAAGGGCTATGTTTATGTGGCATCCGTTGAAGAAAAAAATTAAAGATTGAGTAGAACAGAAGGAATGCGAATTTGCAGAACAAGAGAAGAGAAACCCTCAGATGTCATATAAATGTGGTTATAGAAGTATATTCTTGAAGAACAATACGAAATTGTTTTTGTTTCATTACAGATGGAGCTATACGAGTGGATTTCAAAGTTGACTGAGAGAAAAAAATGTTTTAAAGGAAACGAACCTAAGGAGTGGACCCCTTAATTGATACAACAACTAAAGAACTTTGATAAGATAATTTTAAGAGCTATTGACTTCTAGATTGACAACATCTTGGGAGGATTTATCACTGAGTTCATGGTATACTCGACTGTGTCCTACAATGAAGTTGAACAAAATTTTTAAAGGACCATGAGGCAAGTACTTGAGATCTCTAAAAATTTGGATTAAGATGCTTTTATGCAAAAAGAGAATCTTATGAATGCAGTCAAATTATTGGTTACTTATGTTTGAAAGAAGATCTCAAGAAGACACTTGAATGAATCGAAGTGGGAAAAGATATAGAATAGACACTAAGAAGAGATCTCGTGGCCAAGATTCGAATAAGTTTAGAGAGACTGACTATAGCCCTCTACTGAGTGAATCTGAAAGTGAATAAAATCCCTCTGAAAACCTCGAATTAACTCCGCAGTATTCACCCTTTTAGCTTGAAAGTTCATCGAAGCCAAAATCTAGCAATAGTCAGGGAAATTTTAGTTTTCGCTTTCCCCCTACTCCCCTTACCCGCCTTATTCCCCATCCCCCTCCCCTTACGAATCACCCTCCCCCTCCCCCTCCCTCTCTCCCTTTGAGAAGGAACATGATTGATCATATTAAGTTGTTTGTGTTTTAAGTAATTGGATCAGAGGATCCATAGCAATTCTAGTTCTTATGTGAAGCAATATGGACATAAAAATATATCCATGATGAAAACATGAAGAAAGCACAACTTGTCATGACATTCCAATATAGAGTGTTGACAACGTACATGAATTATTCAACCAATTAGATCAGATCATACGCATATATTAAAATAGTGTTGGTAAAGGAATTTAAAAAGCTGAAATTTGAGTCACAGTGTATCACAGAGTTAAAGGAGATCAAACAAACGTCGACAAAGTCTGTTTGGGAATTTGATCAAAGATTCAAGGTATTGTTGATTAGCTGAGCTTCGACATAGCTCTATAGCAGCATAAGGAATGGTTCATACTTTCACTACTAGAACACATCAGACTACCTTTGACGCAACAAAATATAGAAACTCAAGATGAAGATTTCGAGCTAGCAATGAAATTATAAGCTTCACCCATAGGAGATACCAATGCAGGTATGCAATAGATTCAAAGTTAGCTAGCAAATCTAACTCCTTAATTACAAGATATGAAGAAAAGTAAAGAATTTCATGAAGAAGTGTGGTGTACAAAGTGAAAATCTGAAGGCCACTCTAAAGAGCAATGCCCTCTCTTCATAAATTACATGGCTAGTGGAGCACCTAATCCTTTGAACATCAGATCCAGCTTATGGTGCGCTGTATGTAAAACTAGATGCAAACATCACTATGAATATTTCTATTTATTGCAAAAATATGTGAAGACTCCAAATAAATTATTTTGCAAGTTCTGTAAATCTATGGGACATGATGAAAATAAATGTTAAGATTATGAATTAATGATGGATCGTAGTGCTGAAACATATAGAATGAAAGCTAAGGAGAAAGGATGTGAAGGAAGTGAAGGAAGTGAAGAACATAGTGGTTGTAGTGGTTATCAAGGACGAGGTCAAGGTGGCATAGCTGGTTGAGGTTGAGGTGGAGGATCTGGTTGAGGTCGTGGATAGATTATCTATCACAATTGCGGCTAGGTAGGTCAAAATGTAAGAGATTGACAAAATCCTACCAAGATGTGTAAGTACTGAAAATAGTTTTATCATGTGGTTGAGGAGTGTATGGTACTTACAAAAAAAATGCAAGAAAAGAAAACTCAACAGCGGACACAAAACATTCAAAGGATGATTGTGGAACCAAGGGTTGAGGGACTTCACATTAATATTGTAATAAGGAGTGGAACCGCGACTGGAAATGACAAATTAGATTTAAATAAGGAAGTTGAAGTCACATGGGTAACAAATATTACAGAGAAAGCTCTTGCCTTTGATGTTCAGAAGGAAAAAGAAGTGTTTATGGAGGTGAGGTGAATATTTATGGATGTTGGAGCTTTGACCTCTAGCATGCAGCCAAAGCAAAAAAATAATTGTGACATAATATCAGCTGCGACACAAGATATGGATACACCTATTTTAAAGTCTTTCCTATAAACATGCATGAAGAAAATATGTAGAAGGGTTATAGGAATTGATATTTCTCATGCTTCTAAATAATTTCCTTGGAGTGACTTACACGTAGTTAACAATTTAAATTGACATAAGAGAATGATTGGAAAATAAATGAGACTCACTACGCAAATTGGAGAATATGACATGGATCAGGTTATTCTGGATTTAGATTATGATGCCAATTTTTAACCAAAGAATACCTGGGAATTGATGGGTGAGCCAAAGTTACAATGGTCACAAATTCAGTTGAGAATGGCCAATTAGCAAAAGATCCTCCCCCTTAGGAGGACTATTCTGTGTGGTAGTAGGCATTGAAGGAGTTCACAATATTGTAGACTTTGAAGTGATAGAAATTTTGGATGATAGCAACCCCTATCCAGCATTGCTTGGACTCAATTTGGAATTTGATAACTATCTAGCTATAATCAACTTAAAGAAAAGGAAAATAGTATTTGAAAAGGACAAGATGAGAATCATTGTTCCATTGGATGCAACAAAAGGGGCGAGATATATAGTGCCTCCGAGAGATCAGTATTGCATCACATATATAGATAATATCTATCAATTAACAACCAAAAAAGAGGAATGGATTAATGCCACTGCAGATGGAAAATTGAGTTGGGAACATGACAGTTCTTGTACCTTAGATTTAGAAGAAGAATTGGAAAATTGGTGGAATAGGCTACACAAAGTGTCTACAAGACGATGTGTAAGGATCACTAAATCACTTCATTGAATAACTTCTGAGGTATGTAATTTTCCTTACTATGATGGTTTCGATAATGTAAGGACTTTCCTTGATGATTTTGAAAGGAAAATACCATAAGAGAAAAGGTTGTTAGCTTAGGATATAGCCCTGAGATCTACTCTTGCTAGATGGTGGAGTGAACGTAAAAGAAATATAGCAAATTGGATGTAGTGTTGAAGATTAATGTGGATCAGGTTTGGGTCAATAGATATAGAAATAGAGGTGAAGTATGATGGTAAAAATGACCCTAGGGAGAATATTCACCAATTCACTACAATATGGAAGAGATCCCACAATAGGAATGGGTACATGGGTTTATCCACACATTAGAAACAATTTTTATGAATTGGTACCTAGAAACAGAATTGTGCCATGGTACTATAAATTGGGCAGATTTGATCGAAGGGTTTATATTAACATTCAGTTTTGAAGATGATTTCCCATGCATAGACTCAACCGTTCAGATAGTCCGAGAAAATATCTTTGGGAATGTGACTTCACTGACATGGAAACAACCAGATTGGATTGCGCAACTAGAACATGCACTAGAATGCTATAACATTATTGCAAAAGAAGATGAAGATTTGTGCAATATTGACATAATAGAATCATAAGGACACCATTAAGTTGCTGGACCTGAGCCAGAAATACCAGATATAGAAAAGCTAGTAAAGACTAAGAAGGTGAATATAGGGCCAGAACATGAATCAAAGCTAGCAACGATTGGAGATAATTGGGACGAAGATATAGCTAGTAAAGTTACAAAGATACTACATGAATACTAGGAGCTATTCGCTACAATATTTTAAGAAATGAAGGGAATATTAGGGGATTTTGGAGTCATGAGGATTCCCCTTAAACCTTACACAAATCCTGTCAAGAAAAGACCCTACAGATTGAACCCAAACTATAAGGATAACAACAAGGATCATTGAGCATGTTGAAGAATCAGAGTGGGTAAGTCCTATGGTGGTCCAGGAAAACAAGACTAAAGAAGAAACTAAGATTTGTGTGGATCTAAGAAAGTTAAATGATGCATGTGTACATGATACCTTCCCTACACCCTTTATAGATGAAGTGTCAGATAATGTAGGAGGACAGGGAGCCTATTCATTTATAGATAGATTTCCTGGCTATCATCAGATCAAGATTGCACCAGAGGATAGGCATAATACCACATTGGAAATGGAGTGGGGCTCATATCTGTGTACAGTGATGCCATTTAGATGGAAGAATTCCCCTACTATATTTTCAGGCGTTGTGGTCACAACATTCAAGGAGTACATACACAAATTCCTAGAGGTATATTATGATCATTGGATAGTCTTTGGACTGTTGAAAATGCATGTTGCGAGCTTAAGGCTTATGTTGGACATCTATAGACAACACCATATCTCATTGAACTTAAAGAAATGTAAATTTTGTGTGCTTTTAGCATATTGTTTTGGAATGTTGTGTGCAACGAGGGTCTGATGGTGGATCTCACGAAGATAGGTGTTATCGTGAACTTACCTCCACCAAAAACAGTGATACAACTGTGCACTACTTTGGGACACACTGGATACAAAAAATTCATTAAGGGATATGCGTAGATAATTGCGCCGATGGAGAAACTATTGAAGAAATATGTGACCTTCCAATGGAATGAAGAATTCCATAAAAGTCTTGACATATTGGAAGAAAATATGGAAACTGCGCCTATCTTGGTTTTCCCATACTGGAATAAGGAGTTTCATGTTCATGTAGATGCATCTTGCATACATTTGGGAAGAGTATTGGCACAACCTAGTGGAGGAGAAATCAATCACCCTATAGATTTTTCAAGAAGGAAGTGTTAGGTAAACTTGACTGGGGATAGAGTCAAAGTTGACCGGGTTAAACAAGTGATGGTTTTGGGGCACATGGTATTGTGCACCCATAGTATTCTGCCTGTGGTATTATATGTAATGGAGCTTATAAAAGGCTAGAAGGACTTCATTGTAATGTAAGACCTGGAGGTGAGCAGTGAATGCTCACTTGGTTGAATTGGCCAGGTTTTTGGCCAATGCTAATAAGATTTTATTAGGTTGGGTTTTTCCCCAGATTTGGGGTTTTCTCGGATAAAATTTTGTGTTTATGTGTTTCTGTTGTTTCTGGTTATTTTATTTTATTCCTCTCAATAATTATTTATGTTATGTAGTAAATTTATTAACAACTGGTACCATAGCTAGATATTGGCTTTAAAGGGATTCTTTAATCCCAGGGGTTTATAGTGCCTAATGAGATCAATGCAGCCTTTTTACAGATATGGGTTTGGAAAATAATGGTGGAACAATCGTATGTGGAAGAACCTCGAGGAGAATGTGTGGAAGATAGTTCCATAACTGCCAAGGATCGCAGTGCATTTGCTATATTTACCGGTTTGGAACATGCTGACAAAATGTTTGGGATTCATGTGGCTATTTAAAGAAGGTTGAAAGATACCTTTGGTCAGCAGAAGAAAATTGTTCATGCAACTTTGAAAATTGTTCGTTTTCTACTACGTGAGGCCATTGGTGCTGGAATCTATGAGGTTCTCGATGGGCTCACAGTTGGAGCAGTTTGATAGAAATTTTTGAGTAAATCAAATTGAGAGATGATGGATCAGAATCGTAGCAATAAACAAAAAAATATTAATGAAGTCAAATTATTGCATGTAAATGGGAATACTACTATAAGACCTGGTAAGGCAAGTGTAACCCTCGGTGATCACTGGTAAAGTCTGGGTTAGGCTTAGGTTATAGGGGGGATGTTGGGTTAACAATACCCCGGGTAAAAACTCTGAGGGGGGTAAGAGGTAGAGTGAGCGGGATTTTCTCATGTAGCAGGTTTGGATGGAGTTAGTAAAGGAACCCCAAGTCAAGTTTAAGGGGGAATTGTTAGGTAAACTTGACTTGGGATAGAGTCAAAGTTGACCAGGTTAAACAAGTGATGGTTTTGGGGCACATGGTATTGTGCACCCATAGTATTATGCCGGTGGTATTATATGTAATGGAGCTTATAAAAGGCTGGAAGGACTTCATTGTAATGTAAGACCTGGAGGTGAGTGGTGAAGGCTCACTTGGTCAAATTGGCCAGGGTTTTGGCCAATGTTAATAAGATTTTATTAGGTTGGGTTTTTCCCCGAGTTTGTGGTTTTCCCAGATAAACTTTTGTGTTTATGTGTTTATGGTTTTTTCTGGTTATTTTTATATTTATTCTTCTCAGTAATTATTTATGTTATGTAGTAAATTTCTTAACAGGAAGTTGTATAAGGCATTGAAGAACTACACTACCACAGAAATAGAAGGCTTGGATATGGTATATGCATTGCAGAAATTCAAAAATTATTTGTTAGGATCACTTTTTAACATGTTTGCAGATCATTATGCATTAAAATATCTAGTGAATAAGCCTATCCTAGGAGGGAAAATTTGTAAATGGTTGCTTTTATTTTAGGAGCATGATTTTGAAGTTGTTGTTAAACAAGGTTGAATGTTGGGCTTGATCATCTATCAAGGCTGGAAACAAGGGAATAACTAACGAGCACTGAAGATAATATACCCGAAGTGCAATTGTTTGTAATGAAGCTTGTGGATGATCCCTTCGTAGACATTATTTACTTTTCGGCTATAGGAATGGCCCCTTTGGAGTACACTAGATGATAGAAGGAGTTAGTGGTAAAGGCAATTGATTTTTCATTGATAGCAAGACATTTGTATAAAATGGGACCAAATGAAATATTGCGCAGGTATGTCCCCAAACATGAAATACAAACTATTTTGGTAGAAGCTCATGGAGGCGTAGCTGGTGGAGAATATGCAGGGAAGGCTACTACACAAAAGGTATTAAGATAAGGATTATGGTGGCCCACACCACACAATAATGCAAAGGAGTATTTTCAAGTGTGTGGTGTATGTCTGAGAATTGGGAAGCCATCATGGAGGGATGAAATGCCACTACTCCCACAAGTAACATTGCAAGCTTTTGATAAATGGGCTATTGATTTTGTTGGACCTATCAATCCACTAGGAAATAGGACTGGTGTGAGGTATATAATCACTGCAATTGATTATTTGACCAAGTGGGGTGAAGCACAACTAGTGAAAGGTTGCAGGCAAAAACTGCTCCAAAGTTCATTTTTGAGTATATTTTTTCTAGATTTGGGTGTCCAAAGATCTTGATGAGAGATCAAGGATCACATTTCCTCAATAAGACCATTGAGGCATTGACTAAATAATTCTAGGTGTATCATCAGAAGATCACTCCATATCACCCTTAGGAAAATGGCACAGTCAAATATTTTAATAAGATTTTCGAAAATGCATTAACTAAAGTATGCAATGTGAACAAAGATGACTGAGATCTAAGAATTTCAGTGGCGTTATGGAATTATAGAACCACATGCAGGAAGATGACAGGTCATACACAATTTAGGTTGGTCTATGGGAAAGAAGTTGAGATGCCCATGGAATACATTGTCTCTAACCTAAGAATTCCAACTTTTACAAATATGGCCAACCCTGACATAATGAAGGAAAGAATGGCGTAGTTGCTCACATTAGAGGAAGATAGATTTATAGCAGGATTTCATCAATAGGTGCAGAAAGTGAGAGAAAAATATTGGCTTGATCAACATATCAAATTGAAGATGTTCTAGGAAGGAAACCTTGTCCTTTTGTATGACAGTAAGTTCATGAAGTTCCAAGGAAACATTAAAATGCATTGGTTGGGCCCTTATATCATCAAGCATATCACAGACATAGGCGTAGCTCAGTTGGTGAAGTTGAATGGAGAAATGATACCAAGGAGGGTGAATGGTAGGAGTTTGAAACTGTATCGGGGCAACACTTCCATGGTAGATTCAATATTAAAAGAAAATAGGAAATTCTTAGTGCCACTTACAGTTGAAATTGGGCACTAGACTATAAAATATGATGTAGAAAAGAGCTTCGATGTGAGAATGTTACCTCATGACAATTAGGACTATGTCGAAGTTCGTAAGTTCACCAAAATTAAAGGTGCATCTAAGTTCATAGGAAATATGACTATTAAAACATAAATTGACCATTAGAGGAGAAAAAAATTGCATTTATGGAGAAAGGTTGTGTTATGAAACCAACTAAAGAAAAAGATAGAAAAGATAGATCAACGCCTTAAAATTCAGCCTCTTCGAGGGGGCAACCTCCTTTACATTACATAAATGAAGAATTCTTAGATGATACAAATGAAAAGACCTCCTTTCTATATATAGGAGTCTAAGGGGTCATAACATAATTAGAGCTGACATAACAATAATAATGTAAGGGCACAATAATAATAATAGTGGGCTTCTATGGGGCACAATAGTAACAAATATGGGCACTACATGGGTACATCAATATAATAAGTGGGTTGTACTAATAATAATAAGGGGTTACAATAGTAGTATAGGGGCCTAACATGCCCCTCTCCTTCAAAAAGCATGTCCCTCAATGCTTGAGTAGTTCATGATGCTTCTGTTTAAAAATTCTTGTCCTCCATGTGGAATCTTTAGCAAGTAAGTTCTTCACTTGATGAGATACTCTAAAATTGATCTATTTCGTAGCTATCAGGTTCTTTGTTTCTATGATTGCCCAGGTTCCAATATGATTTTTTCCTTCCTCTTCAATTTCTAGCAATATTGTTTGAATTGGGATCTTTTGCAACTTTTGAATAAGTGGCCATACTTCTTCGTCCTTCTTCCATTCATCCCTTGCTTTGTTTATCTAATCTAGTTAGATAATAGAAATAGCACAAAATAGTGCTTCCACATCCTCATCCTTGAAGAGTCTTCCCATTCGGCAAGGTCACCATTTTTTAAGTGCATGTAGTATTGCGAACATTTCCTTCTCATAAATAGCTTGCTTGAGATGTAGCAGTAAAAATACCCAATCACCTACATCAAAATATTTTTCACAACGATGTTGATCTACCTGTTGTTTCGTTTGATTTTGAACCGAAGTGGCGTTATCCTTTAAAAGTTGGAGAACTTGTTGTTGATGCTCGGTGTGATCTTTCATTGCTTGAACCTTTTTCTTCTTGATATGTCCTTCTATCTCTAGAGTTTGAGGAGTGGTAATTTCTTCCAATCCTTTACAAGATATGGTCAGATTCATTTCTTGATGCTCGATGTGGTCTTTCACTTCTTGAACATTTTTCTTCTTGATATGTCTTTCTATCTTGATAGTTTGAGGAGTGGTAATTCTTGCCAATGCTTTACAAGATATGGTCTGATTCATTTCTTCTTTCTCTGGGGTGGGGTCCTGGCGTATATCCTCTTCGTTTGATGTTTCTTGATCCTTGTCCTCCTCCTCTTCTTATTCTATGTAAAATAATTTCTTCTCAGCACACTTATGACCTTTAGTGCATTTGCTATCACAATTATAACAAATCTCTTTTTCTCTTTTCTCTTCCAATTGTTGTGGTGTAACCCTTGTAGGTTGTGGAAGGCTAGGAGAAACAACACTTCCATCTTTATAGTTGTGAGGGGTATGCTTCTTGGTTTCTATAATTTTTATTTCCACTGTGTCACAAAGCACTTTTACTCTGTCCAATTGTTGTGGTGTTGCTCTAAAGAAGGTGTTTCTCTTTGTATCCTCATAATGTGCTATCATTTCCTCCGTGAAAATTGACCACGTAACGAGTTGTTTACGAGAACAAAGCCCTTCATACCATAAAAATTGATCCGGTTCTAAATATGAAGATGCAATACATATATTTTTTAACAGTGGCACACCATGTAGATCAAAATATTACTCCATCTGAAGTATCCAATTTACCGGATCCTTGAGATCAAACTTCCTCATCTTGCTTTTTCTTGATTTTAGGAGCTTGATGTTGAAACGAATGTAACTCTATACTTTCAGATCTTTAAGTTCTGAGATTACCCTCTGTAGTAGCCCTCTATATTCTCTTTCCAATGCCACCAGTCTGATCCAAATTGGATTCTCCAAGAAAGAGTTATGCACAATCTCCCAAGATGACCCGATTATAGAGATTTCCAGAAGAGCGAATTGTATGAAGTGCCACGTGTCACTATTTCAACTTTTGGCTTTGAAAAATATATACAAGAAACTACAGTCCATTCTCTTTCTGTAACTTATTACTAAATTTCAATCTGATGCTCAGAGAGAAATTTATGACGATTTTCCCTAGGTCACCTATTTGGAATGTAATTCAGGAGTCTGCAAAAATACCAACTTCCTTAGATCATATCTCCGCAAATGTAGCGCGAAACGGTCTGAAATTTGGACCCGAGGTTTAGCATGATTTCTTCTCAAATGGGTTTTTTTTTTTTTAGCTTCTAAAACGTCGCAGAAAAAGAGTTATATCGAAAATGACACGATGACCTATTTGGAGTAGCGAAACCCTAGAATCCAAAGCTCTGGTACCAAATGTTATAAAACCAGCTCAAGAAAAAGATAGAAAAGATATATCAATGCCTTAGAATTTAGCCTCTTTGAGGGGGCAACCTTCTTTACATTACATAAATGAACAATTCTTGGATGATACAAATTAAAAGACCTCCTTTTTATATATAGGAGTCTAAGGGGTCATAACATAATTAGAGCGACATAGCAATAATAATGTAAGGGCACAATAATAACAATAGTGGGCTTCTATGGGGCACAATAGTAACAATATGGGCACTACATGGGTACATCAATATAATAAGTGGGTTGTACTAATAATAACAAGGGTTTACACTAGTAATATAGGGGCCTAACAGGTTGGCAAGGATATAGGGATATATATGAAGTTAATAAACATAATCTAAGAAAGAAATAGGGTAATGATGAGGTTAGAAGACCAGGAGCACTATCAAATGTCACATCCTGCCAAGATTTTGACACTTTGCTGCCTAAGAACTCGAAAACTGCTAAGTATAGAGAAATTAATAAGGAATTTAGACTTCTGTGATCCATAACATTGTTTAGAGAATCTTCGGGGAAATCACATAGAAATTCTTTTGTTGACGCGTTTCGAACCAACCAGTGCGGTTCATCGTCAGGACAAGTTGAAGATCCAATCCAGCTTAGCTTATTAAATAGTATGTGCAGAGACTCCAACGACTATATTGCCAACGACTAATTTTGACCTAATGACCTAAGTCAAAATAATAATATTCTTGTTATATTTTTAATTATTATTATTCTGAGAAATAGTTAAATTTGGTAAATTATATAATAAAATATTCATTTGTTACTTGTACTTGCATATATATATATTCAAAAACCTAACTAATTCATATTAAAATAATATCCTAGATATATTAAATTACTATATTCTTAGAAATTAGTTAAATTAGGTAAATTCTATAACTAAAGTATTATTTGTTAATGTGCTTGTTTATATATATATACCAAAAAATGAACTAACTCAAAATAAAATAATATTCGTACAATATATTTATTTAATAATACTATTTATTTATCATTTAAATCTAAGGTCCATTTGAAGCTAAATTAATGAATTATATCCTCTATCAAGGTATAATTATATAATAAATTTAATAATTATTTATATAATTTATTCATCCAATCAAAATAATAAATAGATTATTACATTTAAATACATGAAATAAGGTAAAGATACTCATAGTATGTTATAGGTTAGTAATTATTATTTCAATCCTACAGGAATAGTAGTAGTTAAATATATATAAATCTATAATTTAAGTTAAGAAAATCTAATTTAACCATTTCATGAATACCAATATTCTAATATAAAATTTTATGATAAAAAGAAACCCTAAAGATAATACATTCATGGCTCGAAATTAACTCATAACTTGTTAATAACTCATACGATGGATAATAATAGGACTAACCAAACCAAAGCACCAGGGATGCTAGGAGGAAAGGGGAAAAAATCCCAGGAAACAAAGGGACCAACCACCGAAAACCATTCATAAGGAGAGGGAAAAAACCTAAGACCTAACAGAAAGGGGACAGAGGAGGCTAGGAAGACAGGGCTGGAACAAAGCAACTGCTAATCTTCCAACCATCATCCCTATTAAGATTATTGGGCCTTTTCTCAATCTCCAGGGCCTCTCTAAATTTGCGATGGTGAAACTGCAGAACCTTAGCAATGACCTGAGCATATTCAATACATACATGATGAATCGTCTTCCCGACATGTTCAGCCAGGGCGGAGGACTTGGTCCTACCATGCCTTAGGTCAGCTGAATGCTCGCTAATCCTTTGATTAATAGAGCGACCCGTCTCACCAATATATGGTGTCCCACAAGAACACGGAATGACATAGACGCCCTTCATGTCTTTAGGGTCAACAGGATCTTTTACAGACCTAAGGGAGTCACGGATAGTATTGAGAGGTATAAAGGTTGCGGGCACATCATACTTCTTCAGAATCCTCGCAATCCTATTAGTGGTCCCTTGGATGTAAGGCAGGTTAACACCCATGACACGATCTTTAGGATCCCTTCGGGTTAAAGTCTCCTTCTTGGCCTTGAGGAAGGATTTTTGACCCAGGTGTCTACTGTAGCCATTCCTCATGAAGACATCTAGAAGATGGGCCTTCTCCGTTTCCAAGCTCTCTTCATCAGAAATTCTGGTAGCACGGGTGGCAAGCGTGCTTAGAAACCCTAACTTCTGAGTGGGGAAATGATGGGACGAAGCATGGAAGTATTGCTCAGTATGCGTCTTCTTTCTAAACACTTGATGAGAAAAGGAACCATCCACATTCTTAGAGATGAGAACATCCAAGAATGGAAGACATCCCTTGTCTTCTTTTTCCATTGTGAATTTTATGGCAGTGGACTGGTTATTGAGATGATTGAAGAACCGATCTAGCTCATCAGGACCATGCGACCACACAACACCAGTGTCATCAACGAATCTTTTCCAAAGCTTTGGTAAAAGATGGGAGGAGGCCAAAGCCTTAGACTCAAAATCCTCCATAAAGAGATTAGCGACGACAGGGGACAAGGGGGAGCCCATAGCAACTCCGCAAGTCTGCTCATAGAATTCACCCTCAAAGCTAAAAAAGGTGGAGGTAAGGCAAAGCTCAACCAGCTTAGCCATATCAGGGTCGGTGAGCTTATTAATCACCTCCATGGTCCTCATTGATGGGAATGCAAGTGTAAAGAGAGACCATGTCAAAACTTACCAGAATGTCCTCGGGCTCAAGCTTAATTCTTTTAAGATCATCAATAAAAGAAGCCGAGTCTTTAATGAAGGACTTAGTTTGACCAACCAAGGGCCTCAACTTTGTAGCGAGGAATTTGGCCAGGAGGTAAGTCAGACCACCAATGGTGTTGAAAATGGGTCTACGGGGGACCCCTTCCTTATGGACCTTTAGAAGGTCATAGATCCTAGGAGCGATGGGGTTTCCCTCAATAAGCTTCTGGGACAAAGGAGCAGTGGCATTGCACGACTTTATCGCAAGGGCGACTGCTCTAGAAACCTTTTTAAGGGGATTTTTCAAAAGCTTCTTATAACTCCCACTATTATAGAGATGATCGAGCATCTTATTCCTATAATCACTCCTATAGAGAAATTGCAGAGGTCACACTACTGTATGAACACTGAAGATCTCATTTGATTATTCAAATATAAAGGTATAATGGGAGTTATGGAAGCCACAAAACCATTTGGTACACTCGTAACATTTCCCATCTTGCAGTGAAGATCGCCAAGGAAGAAGATGACTCTATAGTAGAGAACCAAGAAGAAGCAAGATGAGAAGTTGAAGAAGCTAGTTCAACAATAAATAGAAGCCCAAGTCATAAGAGACAGGAAAAGGGAAAAGGAAGTTGCAGAGAATAACTTCACCAAAGAGTAGAAAGAAGTAGAAAGCGAATAAATCGAAGGGTGCAACGCCATTGGTCCTTACTGACGGGGACCTGGACGAAATTGGCGAGAAAGTCAAAGAATTTATAGCAGAGTCCTGGAACAAAATAGAGGACTGCTACAATGCACTCCTTATAGACACTGAACAGAGTATTGCAAAGTTGAATATACTGGCGCAAACATCCAGATAACTAGCACAGATAAGCCAAGTTCTCCACCCACAAATACTAATAGAGACAACATTTGGGATGAGGATAATGCAGATACATGTCGGAGCTCTATAGTTCAAATTCATTGAAGTCAAGAAATAGGCAAAAGGTTGAGACCATGTCAATATGAATATGGTAGCATTTCCCATTCTAGTATTACATGAACTGCACCAAGATGTTATACATGGGTTAAAGGAGAGACAACAATGCACATCACATTTAACTATTCACGTAGAAAAAGAGAGCATTGCACTAAAGAGACAGCTAGACCAGGCCATCAAGGACAAGAAACATGCAGAGCTACAATAATGAAGTTTGAAATAAGTGGTCGAAGCCACTTGCAGGGAAGTTCCGTACATGGATGTCCATGACGAGGAAAGGGTAGAAGATAAGGTCGACAAGCTCAGCCTTACAGTCAAGGAATCAAAGAAGAAGGTTGTAGATGTGTAGTTTGAGTATGAAATAAATATCAGTGAGCTGTAATGAGGCTACAACCAGTGACACCACCATAAGTGCATGAGAAGAGGGAGTTCAACCCAAAGGCTGCAGTGAAAGGCATCTCTGGGACAGTGGCAGAATGTGGTAAAGTATTAGACGAGACAATGTAGATTTGGAATTCGTTGTAGGAAGATCCAAACGTACAACAGATAGAGGATGCCATCTAGAAGAGGCAGAAGAAATGAGAGGAAATGTGTGCAACTGTGAAGACCCTAATAGTCTCGTAGAATCTCACCAAAATCAATGACGACAAGGCACTTCACAAGCATATAGAAGAACTTAGAAGGGAAGAACAAATTTTGATGGAGATAACTCAACCATAGTAGGATGAGGCTCTCCAGTTGTCATAGGAAGTGGATGAGAAGCTCTAGGAGCTTCAACAAAAGGAAGAAGCAGTGTTGCAGAAGACTGTTGGACCAGTGATATAGGCACTATAGGAAGAAGTGCACATAGAAGAAAAGCAGGCAACATCAATACTACAATAGTACAATGTCACCTATAGCAACATCGTAACAAATATTCAAGGCAAAGAAGTTGAGTGACTCAGGATGAGTCACATGTGACTGTTAGGGACCTGTTGGGCACAACCCAACTTGGTCCAAATTTTTGGTAAAAACTCTGTATTTTAAGGAGTGGAGTGCATGGTACCACAGAGCTATATACCACACAGTGTTTTAGGGGCTTCGGGGTGGGTCGAAGCCCCTTCTTTTTGTAATGGGTTTTACACAATAGTTGCTTGTTTTTAGGAGAACTATGGTATATGGACCATGGTATTTTTGATGTAATTAGTATATAAAGAGAAAATATGTAAGTAGAAGTCATATGTGTAATAAGATAGTAACAAGTGAATATCTCTATCTATTTTTTGGTCTTGAAGGAAAGGCTCCGCAACTAAGTGTGCGAAGGCCTAAAGTCTGTAGTTGAGTGCACAGACACCTACAGTTGGGTGCGCATGTTAAAGGGATTGTACTATGTTTCAAAGAATTAATATAAATAAGTATAGTTTTCATGGGAATATCTTGTGTATTATTATTATGTATCTTTTATTTATGTTCAGTATTTTGGTTATATTTTAAGTTCTTTATGGCATGGTTAAGTAGATGAGTCAAGTACTGCAAAGTAAATAATAAAGTATTAAGTGAAAATAATTTAAAACGCCACATCACATTATTCCTTAGGCTATGGAAACCTATTTTTGAAACCCCCCATAGTCAGTTAGGGTGAGACTACGACTTGCTTGCAGATCATTTATGAAAGGGGCATTGATTGAGGGTTTTGTTGGTGTGCAGTAAAGGATCAAACCCATGTCAAGCCCAACCTAAGCCAACACAATAGCTTCCTAACAATGAAAGCTTCATTACAACTCCAACACTCCAGACTTGATCCAAAATGGAAATATAAAAAAAAAATTTGGCATCATGCCACTATCAGACATCAATACTCAACTAAAGCATAGCTAATGGTGCATTACAAAATTCAACATAGTATCAATATAAAAACCCCATAATGGGTCCCAATAAAACTGTATCATATCTACTAATACAACATATAATGCACATAATTATTTATAGATTTTTAATAGACTATAAACAAAGAATCTCATAAGAGCCATATCATATCAAACGATGAATTTTGACACATTTTCATAATTGAACTAAGTGAATTATACATACATACATGATCATACAAATAGGTCAATACTCAGAATAATACTAACACTTATATAGATAAGACTCCAACTTATCATAGCCATGAGGATAATGCACATAAGCATCTCAGTGTAAACAACTAGGAATACCACATTCTCTTACAATCCTTGCTAGTATACATATAATGTTATGACATGTAACAAAATCATTCACTATTCATAGTGAAATATAAGTAAATACACTTATTTGTATTGCTTGAATGGATGGAAACTGAGAGAGAGACTTCAATTCTCCACCCAACACTAGGCCAACTACATTGCAATCTTTCTTGTAGTTAACCACATCTGAGCTAGAATTAGAGTATGAGTAGTTCAGCTCTCAGGGGTATTTATGCCAATACTAGTGACCAATTAAACAAGAATATGAACCCTTGTTTATGTGGTTTATTAACCTCCTCCATAAATAAGAACCATAGTTCCCCTTGATTAAAATAGAAGTCGAGTCATAGACCAAGAGGAAGAAGGCCCATTTTCAAGGTGGTTTATCAATTTCCTCCTGCGTTAAGCACCACAATGACCTCTACTCCAATAGAAACCAATCACAGTGAATTCACTCAAGGGTCGGTGAGGTGGAATTTGGTTCTAAGAGAATGAACACACTACATGGGTGGTTTATTAGCTACTTTTATAATATATCACTATAGAAGTCAACAAGCCACTTTCCAATTGGCTTATCAGACCAAAGGCAAACACTTAGTAGTTTATTAGCTCCTTTTAGCAATAACTTGAGTGTCTCATCCTGTCAAGTGGTTTATCAACTTACCTTTAGCTAGCACCCAAATTATTTATCAACCCAAGGTTAGAATTAGATGACTCAAATCCACTAAATTATCATTAGACAACTAATTCACAAGAATAAGCACAGGTCTTAACAAAGACAAAGAATACTTTCCCAAATAGAACAGGGGATAGAAATGTTATTTCTCCCTAGCAAATTTATGTCCATTGCCAGTTTGTGATTCTGAATTTTCTTACACTTTCCACCACTATGCATTCCATTTACATGTCTTCTTTTCCCCACTTTCTGAATGCCTCCCCCTCCCTATCTCCTATTGAGTTCCCTTCATGTAAATTTTCCATGCAATTTGACCACACCCACACTTTCCATGAGGAACAAGAATGCATGGCTCATGCTTCCCTTAGAAAGCCCATTCTTGAATTCAATGCTTGCACCAACATTGCCAACAATCCACGAGGGAGATAGGTGGTGAAATCAATACAGTGGCTTGGGTTTACAAGAAACCCCTCCTCCTTATGCCTATGAATCTATGTCCACTCCTCTTAGCTAGTCAATGTTTCCATTTCCACATGGTTTACATGAATTAAAATTCATAGCAATATTTAAAAGAGGAATAACAAAAACGGATGTCATAAACCCTGCCCCATTAGAGGAACATAGACTTGAGTGTTTTATACTTAAACATGAAATTTATATAGAAATTTATATACATCTCTCTTTTTTGTTCACATTTACTTACATAGTAAACAAAAATGAGTATGATACCATCATCTAATTAGTCATTTCCAAAGTGGATTAATTTATTCCATTGTAGTTTCATTGTGACTTGACCTACTCGGTCACTTGATTCTGAAGCATGATCCATCTCCAATGTCCAACCATGCCTTCCACTATGATCAATGCTCCTTTAGGGAAAAATTCAATTCATTGCTTCCTGGAACACACCTAATGCATCTCTGATCCCAATGAGTATGCACAATATTCTATGAAAACCAATTTCCCTTTTCAAGTTATGGAATCCACTTCTCTTCTTCATTAGTAGCTTGGGAAATTCATGTCCTCTTCCATGCAGTCACCCACCTTCCTCGTTTAGGAATCCACTTCTCTACTTCTTCAGTCCCTTAGGGGATCCATCCATTTGTAAGCCTTCCTCACGCAATAATACTTTTCTCATCCAAGGAACCCTCTGCTTTGCTTTAGTAACAAAACACATGTGCCATTGTGTACCTCATGGAGATCAGTGCATGTCACATGGTTCCAATGTCACCACAATTTCTCAATTCATAAAGCATTTAGTTTCATTATGTTGTTGTAACATATGTTGATATTATTGTATTTATGTTGTCTACTTCGTTTGTACTCAACCTCATATACTCGAGGTATACAACTCTTTAATTTACCTATATTGTAGCTACATTATTCATAGAGATAATCATAAATTTTTACAACATGAATTAACATATTAAATCATAACTATACCATATCATATCATAACTTTACATAACATTAAACTAATAATTTATATATAACTCTTCAATTACTCTTTTCTTTCTTGAATTTACAAGTACTAAGTGGTTTATTAGCCTCAAGGAAAGCACTTAGTGCTGCATATGATCCATGGCTGCATGTGATCTTTACTTTCATCCTTACCAAATAAGCCATAAAGAGTCTTCAATCAACTCCATCTTTAAATATAGCTAACTGAGTGGTTCTCAACCCCAAAGAAAGCACATAGTGCTGGTCATAGTGCTCCACATAGTCTTTTCATATAGCTCCACACTCAAACCCACCTCATTGAATAGTTCTCATCCTTAAGGAAAGGACTCAATGGTGATCAATTTACTCTGCTCAATATTTTTGAACAACTACCAACTAGCCTCCTCATGCTCATCTCCCAGTGGGCATAGGAATATTTCTTGTCCCACCAACTACTCACCTTTATGAGCCCAGGAAACCCCATCCAAGGTAGTCTATTTGACTAAGGCTTTTTTGCATGGCTCCCATAAACTACTCACCTAGCCAAGCCTAAGAAACCCCCATTGTAGGTAGTTTACCTATTCCAAGGGTTTCTTGCATGGGGTAGTCATTAGAGTCTTTCATTTCTAGTATCAATCTAACATGATCTAATGAATTGTGCATGGATTTTTATGGAAAAGTACACATCGAGTGTGCTCCACTACACTGCTAATGGAGTATCATAGTGAAGATACCAATTATGACATTCTCCCACGACATAAACAAAGTTACATATGCCTCAATGCCTTCATGAAAATATTCTTCTTGAGCTCCTAGATCCATCATGCCACCTATGTCACAACATTTCATTTCTCATGAGATATATTAAAAAATTTCCAACCAAAAATTTTAATTGCCCAAATCTTTACTTCATCCATAAGCTTAATCACATAAGCATAATATTTTTACTCATGTTTGTAGGTGGTATTAATTTGTGATGATGGCTTTTATCTCCCACCATTCCAACAATTTTCATGCAACCTAATCTTTCAATCAACCGACGATTCTTAGTGTTCACACACACACACATAATTGCATAGATTCAAAACATACCAAAGTGATTTTATGATGTACGAGCATCCAACCTCCAACTCAAATACATTTTACTAGACCTATGGGTCTTTCATTTATTAAGGGAGTTGGTTCACTAATTGTCAATTATTTGTAATTTTCAATGTTTCTATGGAATTCTATAAATATTGTAATATTTATGTAATTAGTGTATAATAAGATCTTCTTATAAAAAGAGATTTTGGAGGTTGAATGAGTTAAAGAGATAGTGGGATTAGTTAGATCTATTGAGAGTATTTTGTTGATCTAAGGGATCCTTAGGGATTATTAGTTGAGAAACTTATGAATATGAACTAATTCTAGTTCTGATTCCTTTAGTATAATGTGTAAGCCTAAGGGCATCAAGAAGATAAATATGATAGAAGAGAGTAGAGAGGGGTGCCAAGGGGATTTTTAAAGTAAGGCCAACTATGGCCAAAGGGGCCAAGAAGGGCCAATTCAATGTAAATAATGCTAGGATAGGACCTTTCATAACTTTGTACAAAATGTGTGAATTAATGAAAGAACACCCATATTGGAATGTTGAGTGAATTGTTTATGAATGCCTTTGTTTGATGTAAAATCGAACATGTATTTATATCTTGTAAATTTCCTCCATTTATGTGACTTCACATCTATATTCATAATAGGAAAATTGTGTTGTAGGCACGTTAAAATTAAGCTGATGAGAGAAGAGATTCAAGAATGTACATTAGAATTAACGTAGAGGAGGACAAAAGCATATAAAGGATGGAGGAGGAGTGCAGGTTTGTTGGAAGAGGTGTTGTAGGGGTGTTAAAACTGTAGCGATGCTATAGTTTTATTTGGAACAAAGTGAATAAGAAGAGACATGATTTAATTATTTCATAACTATGGAATTTCATCAATTGACCGAGCATGAGAAATTGGAAACCAAAGTCTGTCACTAATTTTCCATTATGAGATAGAAACCTTGGAAGAAATATATTGGAAGATTAGGCAAGAGACAATTTAAGAAATTGCTTAGATTGGTGGCAATTGATGGAGGCAAGTAACGAAAGGAGATGCAAAGAGCTACCGACAGGTTTTCCATCCCAGAAGATTGATGAAGCAAAGAAGGCCAAAGTCTTAGTGTTATTTGGAATTTACAACTGCAGATAGAAGTATCTTCCCTAAACCTAGTGTACTTGTCTAGAAAAAAAGAAAGAAAATAATATAAAGTTCCCCTTTGTTGTAATTATGACAAATATGTTGTCCTTGATAGGAACCTACTTAATAAAGATTTCAACATGAGAGTAGTAGGATGAGTATTCAGGCTAGTATAGACGTGACAAAAGTATTTGATAATGGAATATTAGTTTGGAGATAGAGGAATGATAAAGATAATGTTTGAAGAAGTATACACAGGTTTTGTGAAGAAAATCCTTATACATACATGAGTATGTTGAAGCAAAGTTGCATACAATTTCTGCACTATGGTATTCTAAATACCATGGGTCTTTACCATGGTATTGGCCCATAGAAATGAGCATGACAATAGAAAGCTGATCCCGTCGAAGAATACCATCTACATAACTACAGAATTGACCTACAATATTGGCTAAGGCCTAAGCTATATAAGGAGATGGAGATCAAAGTGCTAAGTGTGCATGATGTGGGTTATTTATGAATTGTTTGATCTGAAATAAGTGTGCACTCGAGAGTATGATGATGGATAAGATCTTATAGATGTCAAATGACTAGACATTGATAATCTGCTTATGGGTTGATATATTTGTGATGATGATGTTATGGTGTGTGTTTTATAGTGTGTGCTGATATTTGGGTTTGATTAATGATCTATTGTGCAATGAAGGTATTATCTAGTAATTACAGATCTATACATAGTTTTTCTTCAAAAAGGTTATGTACATACACATATCAGATTTTGGGTAGTCGTGTATCGATCCTCTAGCATGGACATATATGTACAGGGATATGCTTCTTGAAATAAGTGCATATACAAGGACGTGTCTTATATGGGTTACATACATATGCTAGGGTTTTGTTGTATATGTTTTCTGATAAGTCTTATTGTGTTGTTGTTGTCTGTCTATGAAGACTTTCATGATGATCTATGTTTGATAATGTTGGTTAAATTGACTATGTTATGAAATTTTGAATAGTAATTATGCTTCTATGAGATGATCTGTATTTGGTTCATAGATCTGTGATAAGGTCAATATGTGTTTCAGTTATTGATTTCAATAGTGCAATGATTTAGTTTCAAGTTTTATGGTTTTGAGATCTGTACGCGGTTTATCTCAAACTAAAGTGCGTATATACATGGGTATGTCTCATAATAGTAGCATATATATTTTAACATGAGATTTACCAAGGTTTTTAGGACAAGATCTAGTTTCTGTGATGAACAGTAAGTGATATGACATTCTGATGAAGAGTATACAGTGAATTGAGATGATATAGCTACTTTAGTTGTTTGAGATTTAGTAATTGGTTTATTAAATTATTTGACGATTAAGTTGGTTCAATGATTTCATACAGTTATTGGTTTCAAATTTTTATTTGATATTGGGCTTAAATAATGGTAGTGGTTCTAGTCTAAAAATTTGATGAAACATGGCCTACAAATTTGATGTTTTGCTTCAGGTATCCAGTATGAAAATTATGAAATGTGGTCCATAGAGTTATTGAGGGTTGGAGCCTTCAGTGAAAAAGTAAAAGCTTCCTTATAGTGGTAGCTGGTAAATTTGATAAGGGGGTAGGACGTCCCTTCCAGTGGATGTCGGTAAACGAGATCAAGGGGTTGCAGCTCCCTTATAGTGGGTGCTGGAGAACAAGAGAAGGTTGTAGCCTTCTACAGGTGGGTGCCTGCATGCTTGTATGAGTCTGCACCAGTACAAGATTGTAAGAATTTTTTCATTATAATAAAAGATGAAGACAATGACAATGAAAACAATGATTTTCTCCCACATTAGGTTTCCACCTAGAAAACTTGGTGTTCATGTGTGTTGATATGTTTCTTATGTGTGATGGTTTATTCTGTTCTACTGAAAATTGTTATTTTTTAATTAATTCTTAATGAAGTACTGATGCAGTGGTTCAAGTTGAAAAAATGATGAATTAACTGAAAAGTTAGTTAACTGGATATATGCTAGTTGTGTGCATAACAATTGCATACATATGCAAGTTTACTTCATTATAGTTGCACACAGAAATATGAATAAGAAAAGAAAAGTTTAAGTGAGTTTTTAAAATATTGATTCACCCCCCAGTATTTTTCCCCAACAATTAGTTTCAAAGTCAGGGTCCTTCAGAAGAAGATGGCTCAAAGGAGGGATTTAGAAAACTGTGATAGTGATATATCAGATGCCGTAACGGTTACAAATGTCAACAAATATTCAAGTTTCGGAGCACCTCGCTTTATATTTATCAAGAATGAAGAAGATAGTAACAAAAATCATCAAGTATGGGATTTTGTTTTAACTATGGTCCATTTTCTTGTATATGCAATAATGCTAGTGATGATGAAAGTGAAATAACTAAACTTAGACTCATAGGTAAAATTGAAAGTAAGCACTCTAAAACAGATTAAAAAATGTTGGCCCTAGACGTAGAAGATCAAGGCAAGTGAGACACAGTGGACAATGAAGGCATACCTATGCTAAGTAATGATAATTATCTCCAATGGAAAGAAAATATGAAGTCTAATCTAATGAACCATGATGTTTGGTATTTAATATGCAATTGCTACAAAAAAATTCCTCCATTAGACAAGGAAGTGAAAAATAACAGTATCCCAATAAGTGACATCATTAATAGCATACCTAATTCAACATTAAATAGGGTTATGCATTATGCAACTACAAAGAAAGTGTGGGATAATATATAAGCAATCCATGAAGAAAACCTAAAGGAAGGTTTCTCATCAAAGGAACACCCAAGTAATAATATCCCTAACAATGTGTCAAAAATGATCATGATAACAAAACAACCTTTGTTATGTTAGTTGTTGATTCAAAAGAAGACAGGTTGGAAGAAATTTTTGATCTTAGAAAAAAACTTGATCTTGCTTTGAAAAATATTTTTAATCTTAAAGATAAGTTGCAGGCATATGATAACAAGGATCATATTAAATTAGTAAATGTTGTTGTGGAATCTAAACAATATTGTGAAGGTCTTGAATCAATAAAATTAGATGAGCAGAATGAAGAGCAAATTCAAGCATTTTAAGAAAAAGAAAATGGGTTGAAAGAAGAGATTCTCAAATTAAAGGAGCAAGTGGAAGAAGGAAGAAAGGTTGAAGAAGATATGAAGAATAAATATCTAGAAAAGGAAAAGTAATATCAAAGAATGGAGGTTGAAATAAACATTCTAAAAGGTAAATTAGAAGAAAAAGATAAACATTTGAGATTTCAAGATAGTACTAAGATTTTGAATAGTATTCTTAGTAGTCACAAGTCTCTTGCCATCAAATTTGGCCTTGGTTTTCATGAAACTATTGAAGGAGAATCTAGTTCACAAGTTGATGCAATGAATTTAAAGGGTAATAATGAAAAACCTGAAATTCTGAACAAATAGATAAGAATTCAACCTGATCAACAACCAAGGAAAGTGGATCTTCAAAGGAAATCATTTACTCCTCACTATAGAAATGTTAATTGATTCTTTCCTCTGATAAATAATGTTGAATGTTTTATATGTCATAATTATTAAATGTTGTAGCTAATTGTAAAAGTAGATTGTTTCAATATCAAGCAAATAACCGCTTCACAGAAAGATCATGTTAGGTCCCTATAATACTAGTGATTACCCCATTACTATTGTAGTTGTATCCCTTATTAATATTGTTGTGCCCTTATTGCCCCTATATTGTTATTACTGTGCCCCATAGAATCCCTCTATTGTTATTTTTGTGACTTTATATTATTATTGTTAGGTCGGATGGGTTATATTATGACTCCTTAGACTCTTATATATTGATATGAGGTTTTGTCATTTGAATCATCAAAGAATTGTTCATCTGTGTAATGTAAAGGAGGTTTCCCCCTTGAAGAGGATGAATTCTAAGGCATTCAACTATTTTTTCTATTTTTGTGAGCTGGTTTCATAACATTTGGTATCAGAGGATTGGATTCTAGGGTTTCACTGCTCCAAATAGGTCATCATGGTATTTTCGCTATAACTTTTTTCTGCGATGTTTCAAAAGCTAAAACAAAAACCCATTTGAGATGCAATCGCACTTAACTTCAGGTCTGAATTTGAGAGCTTTTCGCACTATATTTGCGGAGATATGATCTGAGGAAGTTGGCCTTTTTGCAGACTCGTGAATTACATTCCAAACAGGTGACATGGGGAAAATTTTCATAACTTTCTCTCTAAGCATCGGATTAAAATTTCATAAGAAGGTATAGAAATAGGACAGACTGCAGTTTCTTGTATATATTTTTCAGTGCCAAAGGTCGAAAGAGTGACCCGTGGCACGTCGTACAAGTTCACTCTATTGAACTAGTCTATAATCAAGTCACTGTAGGACATTTGGAAAAACTCTTCCCTGGAGAACCCAATTTGGATTAGACTGGTGGCATTGGAAAGAGGACATGGAATGCTGCCGTAGGTTACAATTTTAGAACTAGATGATCTGAAATTACAAAGATACATCAGATTCAATATCAAGCTCCTACAAAGTGAAAAAAGTTGTGTACTTTTTATTTTTTATTTTTTCATAAGCTTGGTTTGAAAAATTAGTTTGAAGGAATTAAAAGGGCATAGTAAAGCATTATTATCGGTAATTGATGCCCCGAGGAAAGAAAATGCAAACACCTAGTAAGCAACCTGAAATTTCTAGCATGACTCATGAAGAAGAGGAAGAAATGCAACATGATATATCAAAATTACGAGACCAAGTGCAACAAGTGTCACTTGCACAAAAAGGAACAGAATCTAAGATGGATAGTTTAAAGAAAGATGTAGAAGCTAAGATGGATAGTTTAAAGAAAGGCGTAGAAGATAAGATGGATTGTTTAAAGAAAGGCGTAGAAGCTAAGATGAATGACGTGGAAGCTAAGATGGATGATTTGGAGATAGATTTGAATACAGACATGGAATATTTGAAGACATGCATGGAAGATTTGAAGACAGATTTGAAGATAGATTTAACAAAGTTTCTACAAGAAATGCTTACTAATGGTGAAAGGGTAGTAAAGCAAACTCATGATGAGAACAAAAGAAATGTTAATCATGATTTCATAGACTCTAATGTTGGATTGAAGACCCACCATATTCCAAAAATCGATATGAGGAAGCTTGATGGCAGGGATCCCACAACATGGATATTACAGATGAAGCAATTTTTTGATCTCAATAATATGAAAAACACACAAAAGGTACATATTGCAACTTTATATTTAGAACCAAATCAATTTGTATGGTATCAATGGCTTTGCTCTCGTAAAAAAATTATCACATGGGAAATTTTTATGGAAGAATTGACAACACATTATGAGGATACAAAAATCAACACTTTTTTTAGCCAAATGATAAGTCTCAAACAAAAGGGTTCAATAATGGAGCACATTGAGGAGTTCCAAAAATTGAAGGGTAAAAAATATTCTATTGGAGCTTAGGATTGATGTGTTCATAGGGACTTTAAAGAATAATATCCAACATGATGTTCGCTTTTGGGAACCTTATTCATTAGAGAAGGCATTCAAGTTAGCAAGGAAAATGGAAAGCAAAATTATGGCAACCAGGAAGCATACCACTCACAACTATAAATATGGAAGTGTAGTTTCCCCTAGTCTTCCACAACCTATAAGGTTGACACCACAACAATTGGAAGAAAAAAGAGCAAAAG
>APFE031466586.1:59960-71386 GCA_000404065.3 Pinus taeda
GAAGCATCCAAAACTACTCAAGCATTGAGGACAACACATTTTTTAAGGACAGGGGCATGTTAGGTCCCTATAATACTAATGATTACCTCATTACTATTGTAGTTGTATCCCTTATTAATATTGTTGTGCCCCTATTGCCCCTATATTGTTATTACTTTCCCCCATAGAATCTCTGTATTGTTATTTTTGTGGCTTTATATTATTATTGTTAGGTCGGACTGGGTTTATATTATGACTCCTTAGACTCCTATATATAGAAAGGAGGTTTTGTCATTTGAATCATCGAAGAATTGTTCATTTGTGTAATGTAAAGGAGGTATCCCCTCGAAGAGTCTGAATTCTAAGGCGTTCAACTATCTTTTCTATCTTTTTGTGAGCTAGTTTCATAATAGATCATAAGCTTCCAGGTACTCATGCCTCCTTAAGAGATATTGTTTTTCATGCAATATATTTGTTCACAAAGCTATTGATTGCAATAGAAGTAATATGAAACATAAATATTATTATTCCTATGCTCATATAAGATGTTATGCTTGTAATAAGTTTGAGAATGTAGCAACAGAACATAGGAACAAATATATGGATCACCTCATACAACATGCCGAGAAATTAGATAAGAACGTTGATGTCAGAGGACCTAAAAAATATGGATCCACCAACATTTCTCATAACAAGCAAAAAGAAGAAGAATAGATAAAGTGTGGTCTTGCTCCCTGATCATTTGAATAAGAATATGAATGGTACATAAATGAAGAATTCTCTCATCACATGACTGGAGATAAAATTAAGATGGAGTCTCTCAAGAAAACCTGATATGGTAAGGTTATTCTTGGAAATATTTCTCCAACAAAAGTTCTAGGAAAAGGTAGAGCCAAAATTAATAAATATAGAGGAGCAACTGATACTTTATTAGTTCAAGGTCTAAAGAAGAATATTCTAAGTGTAGGTTAAATGGCAGATAAAGGAAATGTAATTATGTTTACATCAACCAAATGCAAGGTCATAGATGAAGAAACAGGAAAGGTCATAACAAGAGGATATAGAAATACAAAAAAATTATACGTGTTTAAAGAACTAAATTATCTCATAGATAAGGAGGATTTAGACTCAAAGTAAGATAAGATGATATCTAATGTAGTAAATTATTCTTAAAAGAATACTTCTCTCAGTGACTACAGAAGTGATGTGAGGTACATGACCTCATGAGGATTAGAAAATTATTATTGGGTCATCAGGATCAATGATGTATGATCTCAGGGGGAGTTATACATATGTATATCTTGATGATGATTCAAATATTGATTTGGTATTTATATTTCTTATATTATTGACAGTGCATTTGACGTAGTAACAGTGAAATAGGAACATACAGTATAGGCTCAAGGGGAGCTATGGCTATGAAAGTTCAACATTTTACTTTTTTTTTACGTGGATCCTATGAATGAAAATCACATATATATGTGATTTCAGAACTAGACAGTCATGAATGTTTCTTTATGATGAAGAAACAGTAGGACCCTCCCAGGGAGAAGTTCTAATATACTTCAGTTAGTTATTATTTGGATTTCTAGGTTTGACTTTGGTTGGTTACAGTCAGTGGATGCTACTTAGAAATGGTATTGGCTTATAATGGTTTGTGAATTGCTACAATATGAAATGGATTTACTAATTAATGAAGTTGCTTTAACGACCTTACTAATGGATGAGTTGATTTGATCAGGCTTGGAAGTGACAAACTAACATAGGTTCAAGGGGGGCATTTTCTATGCTTCCAATAGTGCATTGTTGGCATTATGATTTCTTGAGAATTTCTTATTACATAATGATGCTTATATTAATGATGTTTCTGAAGATAATCATGATGACTATATGTTGCATCATGCTAAGCTGATGTCATGTGTTTCCTATGATGAAGTCATGGATGATACATGTATATTTATTGAGCCACATAGTTGTTATAATGCTACTGATTAGATTTATGATGATAGAAGATTATTTTGATGATGCATATGGTACATATGTTGTGATTCTTACTTGTTGACATTCATAAGTTCAAGGAGATAAACAGTTCTTGATTCTAGAACTTCATTATTTGATGATGATGAGTGTCACTCATTGCTTTTACTATGCTGGTATTATGCCTTCAATGATGCATAAGTTGCATATGGTGCAGTTATGGATGATCATGCCTATAGTGCTTGGTTCTCACATATACATGATATGATATACCTGGTATATTATTTGATGATTGTTTCCATTGATGGTATCAAGGAGATGGGTTGGTAAAAAAGTTTGAAAAATGATGGTGAGATCATGGTTTTCTATTGACGACTTTTCTCATTGATGAGAAGCTAGATACATACTATCATGTCTATGTCATGGGATATAGTTATTGGTGAATTACATATATGGATCTTATGGATGATCACTTAAGTTACATGTTGATATGATAGTTATTCTTTCATGAAGAAAATGGGCCAAGAGAATGATGTCACTACAGGTTTCATGAAGACATGGTTATCAATATAAGACTGCTACATCTGCTAAATGATACATGGAGACATGGCATATTTAGTCACATATTGATGATGTTGAGGAATGATGTTACATTATGATGACATGATTGACTCTCACATATGTCGATTGCTACATAAAAAGATATGTTTCTGTGATAAAAAATATCCATATGCCTTTGATGAACATGGATCGAGGATCTTCCTACTAAGGGAAAGCATAAGTTGACCTTGATAAGGTCAAGAGGATGAGTTGATATCATATCTCTACGTAAAAATATTATGTTTCATACTTGGTCACAGGTTGATGATATTAAAGCTACATTGTATTATCTTATAAATTGAAGTGTGTTATGTAACCAACGCACAAAATAGAAGAAAGGATAGATCAACGACTTTAAAATCAACTTCTTTGAGGGGGCAACCTACTTTACATTACATAAATGAACAATTTTTGGATGATACAAATGAAAAACCCTCATTTCTATATATAGGAGTCTAAGGGGTCATAATATAATCAAAGATGAGATAACAATAATAATATAAGGGCACAACAATAACAATAGTGGGCTTCTATTGGGTACAACAATATCAATATGGGCACAATAATAAAAATAAGGGCTACAATGACAATAGTAATGGGGGAATCAATAGTATTATAGGGACCTAACATGCCCCTATCCTTGAAAAAAGTGATTTCCTCAACACTTGAGTACTTTTGGATGCTTCTATATAAAATTCTCATCCTCCCATGTTCTTGATGCTCCACTTGATGAGATACTCCAAAATTGATTGATTTCGTAGCTGTCGAGTTCTTGTTTCTGTGACTTCTTCAGGTTCCAATATGAGTTTTCCTTCCTCATAAAGTTCTAGAAATATTGTTTGAACTTGGATCTTGTCACATATAACCTTCTTTAAGCATGAAACATGGAAAACTGGGTGCACTCAGGAAGCTGCAGAAAGCTCCAATTTGTATGCCATAGTACCAATCTTTTGCAACACCTTGTAGCGACCATAATACTTTGGTGATAATTTACTATCATTATTAGCTTTCTTGAGGGACATTTGTTTATATGGTTGTAGCTATAGGAATACCTAGTCACCTACAACAAAAATTCTTTCATTGCAATGTTGATCTGCCTATTGTTTCATTCTATTCTGCACCAAAGTGAGGTTATCCTTTAAGAGTTGGAGAACTTGTTTTTGATGCTCAATGTGATCTTCCACTACTTGAACCTTATAATTTTCTCTTAAATATGATGTGATGGACAATGGATGATATCCATAATGTGCCATAAATGTGGTCATTTTTTCTGCAGTATGGAAGGAGGTGTTATACCACCATTCAACCATAGGCAACCATTTGACCCATTGTGTATGTTATCAGATACAAAGCAATGAAGATATCCTTCCAAACATTTGTTTACTATCTCGGTTTTCCCATCATATTGATGATGATAATATGAGCTATGACCTAACTGAGTACCAAGACAAGAAAATAATTCCATCCAAAAATTTCCAGTGAAAATGGGATCTCTGTCACTTATAATAATCTTTAGGTTTCCATATAGCTTTTGAATTGTTTCCATAAATGCAGTATAAATTGTACTAGCTTTAAATGGATGAGATAATGCACAAAAGTGTGCATACTTGGTAAGTCTTCCAACTACCACCATGATGACACTCTTTCTGTTATGAAACCAACTCACAAAAATACATAAAACTTAGATGAACGCCTTAGAAATCAATGTCTTCAAGGGGGCAACCTCCTTTACATTACACAAATGAAAAATTCTTCAATGATTAAAATGACAAAACCTCCTTTCTACATATAGGAATCTAAGGGGTCACAATATAACCAAATTCGACCTAACAATAATAATATAAAGGCACAAAAATAACAATAGTGGGATTCTGTGGGGCACAATAATAACAATATGGGGACAATATGAGCACAACAATAACAATAAGTGATACAACGAGAATAGTAATGGGGGAATCACTAGTATTATAGGGACCTAACATGCCCCTCTCATTCCAAAAAGTGTTGTCCTCAATGTTTGAGTAGTTTTGGATGCTTCTGTATAAAATTCTCACCCCCCCACGTGGAATCTTGAATAGGTAAGTTTTTCCACTTGATGAGATACTATGAAATTGATTGATTTCATAGTTGTCGAGTTCTTGTTTCTTTGACTGCTTCAGGTTCCAATATGATTTTTCCTTCCTCATCAAGTTCTAGCAATATTTTTTGAACTAGAATTTTGTCACCTATAACCATATTTAAGCATGAAACATGGAAAACTTTGTGCACTCGGGAAACTGTAGGAAGCTCCAATGTGTATGCCATAGTACCTATGTTTTGCAACACCTTGTATGGACCATAATACTTTGCTGATAATTTATTATCCTTCTTAGAATTCTTGAGGGACATTTGTTTATATGGTTATAGCCATAGGAATACCCAATCACCTACATAAAAACTTCTTTCGTTGTAATGTTGATTTTCCTGTTGTTTCATTCTATTCTGTGCCAAGGTGAGGTTATCCTTTAAGAGTTGAAGAACTTGTTGCTGATGCTCGATGTGATATTCCACTGCTTGAAACTTAGAATTTTCTCTTAAATATGATGTGATGGATGGTGGATGATATCAATAAAGTGCCATAAATGGGACTATTTTGTTGCAGTATGGAAGGAAGTGTTATACCACCATTCAACTAGAGGCAACCATTTGACCCATTATGTCTGTTTATCATAAGCAAAGCAACGGAGATATCCTTCCAAACATTTTTTTACTATCTGAGTTTTCCCATAAAATTGAGGATGATAAGATGAGCTATGAGCTAACTGAGTACCAAGAAAAGAAAACAATTCTATCCAAAAATTTCCAGTGAAAATGGGATCTCTGTTTCTTACAATAATCTTTGGGTTTCCATGTAGCTTTTGAATTGTTTCCATAAATGTAGTAGAAATTGTACCTGCTTTAAATGGATGAGATAATGCATAAAAGTGTGCATACTTGGCAAGTCTTTCAACTACCACCATGATAACACTCTTTCCTTCGGACTTGGGTAAAGTTGTGATAAAATCCATTAAAACCTCCTCCCAATGTTGGCTTGGATTGGATAAAGGTTGTAATAGTCCTAGGGTATTAATTGTTTCAACTTTATTTTGTTGGCAAACCAAACATTTCACCAAAAAATTTTGAATATCTGATTTAATTTTGCTAGGGTCTACCTTAACACCTTCATGAGATACAATATGACCCATATATTCCACCTCTTGTACTACAAAGAAACATTTGGAGGATTTTGCATATAATTGTTTCTCCTCCAATAGTTTGAGCACCATGTCAACATGTTGGACATGATCCTTCCAAGACTTGCTATAGATTATAATCAAATCAAAAAATACTAACACAAATTTTCTAAGGAAGGCTTTGAAAATGGAATTCATCAAACCTTGAAACATAGAACGTGCATTAGTAAGGCCGAAAGGCATGACCAAAAATTCATAATGACCCTCATGAGTTCTAAGTGCTATTCATGGGATGTCTTCAGACTTCATTTTGATTTGATTATATCTTGAACAAAGATCCAACTTGGTGAAGTAAATTGTTCCATGCAATTCATCCAATAATTCATCAATGATAGGAATGGTAAATTTATCTTTAATAGTGAGCTTCTTGAACTCCCTATAACCTGGACGCATGTGCCATGATCCATTATTTTTGTGAACCAATACTACTAGAGTAGATAAATAACTTTGACTAGGTTGAATTATACCAGCCTCTAGCATTTATGTAACCATACATTTAATTTCGCTCTTTTGGGCATAGGGAAATATGTAAGGCCTGATGTTTGGAGGAACACTTCCTGGAATTAAATTAATAGCATGATCATGATCATGAATAGGTGGGAGGCCTTTGGGAGTCTCAAATACCTTGGAATGATTGTCCAAGACTTTTTGGAGATCTGGAGAAATGGATGATTTCGATGTGGGAACCTCTAGTGAACATAATTGTGTAATTATGCCTTGTTGTTCTTTCTTTAGAAGATTTGTTGTTCCGTTAGAGCTGATTATCTTTCCTGGTTTCCCTGCGATACCCCTTAATTCAACTTCCTTTCCTTCTGAAGAGAGTTTAATGAAAATTTCTTGAAAATTAAAAGATATTGTACCCAAGGATTGTAGCCATTGGACTCCTAGTACAACATCAGCACCACCCATTGGAATGGAAAGAATTGGGCTATTCAATACATATTATCTCGTGGATAGCTTGATATTACGGCACTTTCCTGAGCAGTTTATGGTTCCTCCACTTGCAACCATCACTTGACACTCTCATGTTGGATATAGGAAGAAATTCAATTCCTTGGCTATCTTACAATGAATAAAATTATGGGTACTTCCCAAATCAATAAACACTATTACCTTTTTCTTCTTGATATGCCCTTCTATCTTGATAGTTTGAGGAGTGCTAATTCCAGCCAATGCATTACAAGATATGGTCGGATTCATTTCATCTTTTTCTAGGGTTTGTTCCTGGTGTATATCCTCTTATTTTGACATTTATTGTTCATTTTCTTCCTCCTCTTCACAATCTATGTAAAATAATTTATGCTCGGTACACTTATGACCTTTAATGGATTTTCTATCACAATTGTAACAAAGCCCTTTCGCTCTTTTTGCTTCCAAGTAGTGTCAACCTTGTAGGTTGTGGATGGCTAGCGGCAACAACACTTCCATATTTATGATTGTGAGTGGTAGGTTTCCTTGTTGCCATAATTTGGCTTTCCATTTTTCTTGCCAACCTCAGTGCCTTCTCCAATGAATCTGGTTCCGAAAGGTGAACCTCATGTTGAATGTTATCTTCTAAATTCCCTATGAGCACATCAATCCTATGCTCCTCTAGAATATGTTTTACCCTGATATTCAATTTTTGGAAGTCCTCAATGTGCTCCATCATTGAACCCTTTCGTATGAGATTTATCAATTGGCTAAAAAAAATGTTGCTTTTTGTATCCTCATAATGTGCTATCATTTCATCTGGAAAAATAGCGCAAGTGACAATTTAATTATGAGAGCAAAGCCATCGATACCATATAAACTGGTTTGGTTCCAAATATAAAGTTGCAATGGGTACCTTTTGTGTGTTTTGCACATTATGGAGATCGAAAAATTGCTTCATCTGTAGTATCCATGTTCCAGGATCCTTTCAATCAAACTTCCTCATATCGATCTTTGGAACATGGTGTTTCTTCGATCCAATGTTAGAGTCTATGAAATCACGATTAACATTTATTTTGTTCTCATCACAAGTTTCCTTTACTACCCTTTCACCATTAGTAATCATTTCTTGTAGAAACTTTGTCAAATCTATCTCCAAATCTTCCATGCCTTTCTTTAGATCATCCATCTTAGCTTCCATGCCATCCATCTTAGCTTCCATGTCATTCATCTTAGCTTCTATGCCTTTCTTTAAACCATCCATCTTAGGTTCCATGCCATACATCTGAGCTTCTACGTATTTCCTTAAACCATCCATCTTAGCTTCTATTACTTTTTGTGCAAGTGAAATTTGTTGCAATTGGTCTCGTAATTTTGATGTATCATGTTGCATTTCTTCCTCTTCTTCATGACTCATGTTAGAGCTTTTAGGTTGCTTACTAGGTGTTTGCATTTTATTTCTTTAGGACATCAATTACTGATAATAATGCTTCACTATGCCCTTTGACTTCCTTCAATCTAATTTTTCAAACTAAGCTTATGCAAAAATTTTAAAAAAAAAAACTACACACCTTTTTTCACTTTGTAGGAGCTTGATATTGAATCTGATGTATCTCTATAATTTTGGATCTCCAAAGTTTGAAATTCCTTCCTACAATAACACTCTTATTAGTCTTTCTAACCCCACAAGTCTGATTAAGATTGGATTCTCCAATGAAGAGTTATGGCAAATCTCCCACGATGACTTGAGTATAGACTAGTTCAATAGAGTGAACTTGTATGACGTGCTGTGGGTCATCGTTTCAACCTAAGGTTCTGAAAATGATACCCCAAAAAACCTATAGTCCGTCTTTTTTCTGTAACTTCTTACGAAAATTCAATCTAATGCTCAGAGCGAAAGTTGTGATGATTTTCCCATGGTCACATGTTTGGAATGTAATTCAGGGGTTTGCAAAAGCCTAACTTCCTCAGACTATATCTCCCAAAATGTAGTGATACAAGATCTGAAATTTGGGCCCAAGATTCAGACTGATTTTGTCTCAAATGGGTTTTTTTTTTTAAGATTCTGAAACTTTTTAGCAAACATTTTATAGAGAAAATGACATAATGACTTGTTTGGAGCAGTGAAACCCTAAAATCCAAAGCTTTGATACCAAATGTTATGAAACCATCTCACAAAAAGATAGAAAAGATAGATGAATGCCTTAGAGATCAAACTCTTCGAGGGGGCGACTTCCTTTACATTACACAAATTAACAATTCTTTGATGATTCAAATGACAGAACCTCCTTTCTATATATAGGAGTCTAAGGGGTTGCAATATAACCAAAGTCGACCTAACAATATAATATAAAGGCACAAAATACAATAGTGGGATTCTATGGGGCATAATAATAACATATGGGACAATAGGGGCACAAAAATAACAATAAGGGACACTACAATTAGTAATGGGGGAATCACTGTATTATAGGGCCTACACTTCTTCGGATTGGGTAAACCTGTGATAAATCCATGAACCTCCTCTCAAACATTGGCTTGAATAGATAGAGTTGTATAGACTTGAGGTCCTAATGTTTCAATTTATTTTTGGATGTGGAACCAAAAATTCCATCACAAAGTTTTGAATATCTGATTTAAGGCCATCCCAAAAAAATTCCTTCTTAACCTTGTGGTATGTTTTTAAAAATCTTGACTGCCCTCCTAAGGGAGAGGTGTGCAATTCCATAAGAATATTTTGTTTGAGTTGGGAATTATTACATATGTATAAGTGATCTTTGTACAATAACGAATCATTTTTCCAGCTAAATGTATTAGATGTACTTGGATCTTGTAAATTTTGAATGAGTTCCTACACTTCTTCGTCATTCTTCTATTCATCCCTTGCTTCATTTATCCAATATAGTTGGATAATAGAAATGACACAAAGCAATGCTTCCACATCCTCATCCTTTCTTGAGAGTGCATCTGCCACAAAATTTTGCTTCCATTTTTTGTAGATGATTTCAAATTCATAACGCAAAATCTTGGTGACCCATTTTTTCTGCTCTTATGAGGATAATCTTTGTTCTAAAATGTATTTAATACTATCATGATCCGTTTTTACCTTGAAGCATCTTCCCACTAGGTAGGGTCTCCATTTCTTAAGTGCATGTAGTATTGCCAACATTTCATTTTCATAAATAACTTTGTGTAAATACTCTCCTTTGATTGGATGACTTTTGAAAGCAATGGGTCTTTTTTCTTGCATTAAAACAACACCAATTCCATTTCCTAAGGCATTACATTCCACAATAAATGTTTTTGTGATGTCTAATGTAGCTAAGACTAGTGCTTGGCACATTGCCTGTTTAAAATGTTCAAAGGCCTTCGTTGCTTTTGGAGTCCATGAAAATGCATATTTCTTTAATAATATTGTTAGAGGTGTTGCTATTCTCCCATAATTCTTAACAAACTTGCGATAATACCCTGTAAACTCGAGAAATCCTCATAGATACTTTATGGATGTGGGGATTTTCCATTCTGTAATGGAGTTAATTTTTCTAGGGTCTACCTTAACACGTTCATGAGATACAATATGACCTAGATATTCCACCTCTTGTACTCCAAATAAAAATTTGGAGCTTTTTTCATATAATTGTTTCTCCTCCAATAGTTTGAGCACCTTGTCAACACGTTGAACATGATCCTTCCAAGACTTGTTCTAGATTAGTATATCATAAAAAAATACTAACAAAATTTTTCTAAGGAATGGTTTGAAAATGAAATTTATTAAACCTTAAAATGTAGAAGGTGCATTGGTAAGGTGAAAAGGCATGACCAAAAACTCATAATGACCCTCATGAGTTCTAAATGTTATTTTCAGAATGTCTTCAGTCTTCATTCTGATTTGATGGTATCCTGAACAAAGATCCAACTTGGTGAAGTAAATTGATCATGCAATTCACTTAACAATTCATCCATGACAAGAATAGGAAATTTATCTTTAATAGTGAGTTTGTTGAGCTCCCTATAATTCAGACACATGCACCATGATCCATCCTTATTGTGCACCAATACTACTGGAGCATAGAAAGAACTTTGACTAGGTTGAATTATACTAGTCTCTAGCATTTCTGCAACGATACATTCAATTTCACTATTTTGGGCATATGGATATCTATAGGGCCTGATGTTTGGAGTAACACTTCCATCGAATCAAATGAATAGCATGATCATGATCATGAATAGGTGGCAGGCCTTTGGGAGTCTCAAATACCTTGGAATGATTTTCCAAGACTTTTTGGAGATCTAGAGAAATAGATGATTTCGATGTGGAAACATCTAGCGAACATAATTGTGCAATTACACCTCTTTGTTCCTTTTTTAGAAGCTTTGTCATACCATTAGAGCTGATTATTTTTCTTGGTTTCCCTGCAATACCCCTTAATACAACTTCCTTTCCTTCCATAGAAAATTTGATGAAAAGTTCTTGAAAACTAAAAGCTATTGTACCCAAGGATTGTAGCCATTGGACTCGTAGTACAACATCACACCTCCCATTGGAATGGAAAGCATTGGACTAGTCAATACATATTATCCCATGGATAGCTTGACATTATGGCATTTTCCAGAGAAATTTATTGTTCCTCCATTTGCAATCATCACTTGACACTCGGGTGCTGGATATAGGAAGCAATTCAATTCTTT
>APFE031466586.1:72518-91068 GCA_000404065.3 Pinus taeda
CAAATATAAAGTTGCAATGTGTACCTTTTGTGTTTTTCACATTATGGAGATCAAAATATTGTTCCATCTGTAGTATCCATGTTATGAGATCCTTGCCATCAAACTTCCTCATATCGATCTTTGGAACATGGTGAGTCTTCAATCCAACATTAGATTCTGTGAAATCATGATTAACATTTTATTTTTTCTCATCACGGGTTTCCTCTACTACCCTTTTGCCATTAGTAAGCATTTCTTGTAGCAAATTTGTCAAATCTATCTTCAAATCTTCCATGTTGCCTTTAATGTTTTCTTCTATACCATCCATCTTAGCTTCCACATCATTCATCTTAGCTTCCATGCCTTTCTTTAAACCATCCATCTTAGCTTCCACAACTTTCTTTAAACAATCCATCTTAGCTTCCACGCCATCCATGTTAGCTACCACGGTTTTTTTTTAAACCATCCATCTTAGCTTCTGTTACTTTTTGTGAGAGTGAATTTTGTTGCACTTGGTATCATGATTTTTATATATCATGTTGCATTTCTTGCTCTTCTTCATGAGTCATGCTAGAGATTTTAGGTTGCTTACTAGGTGTTCCTATTTTCTTTCTTTGGGGCATAAATTAATGATAATTATTCTTCACTATGCCCTTTGGATTCCTTCAAACTATTTTTTCAAACCAAACTTATGCAAAAAAAAAAAAAACTACACACCTTTTTTCACTTTGTAGGAGCTCAATATTGAATTTATTGTATCTCTATAATTTCAGATCTCCAAGGTATGAAATTGTTTTATGCAGTAGCCCTATGAGTCCTCTTTCAAACCCCACAAATCAAATCAAGATTGGATTCTCCAAGGAAGAGGTATTCAAAATCTCCCACAATGACCTGATTATATACTCGTTCAATAGAGCAAATTTTTATGAAGTTCCATGTGTCATTGTTTCGACCTTAGGACCTGAAACTGATCCAAATAATACTACAAGGTATCATCTTTCTTTGAACTTTTATGAATTTCAATCTAATGCTCAGAGAGAAAGTTATAACAATTTTCCCCATGCCACTTGTTTGAGATATAATTTGGGAGCTTGAAAAAGATGTAACTTCCTTGGATCCTATCTTTAAAAATATAGCGAGAAAAGATATGAAATTCTGACCCGAGGTTCACAGATATTTTGGCTTAAATGGGTTTTAATTTCAACTACTAAAACTTCGTATAAAAAATGTTAAAGTGAAAATTCCATGATGACCTATTTGGAGCAGTAAAACCCTAGAATCCAAAGGCTTTGATGCCAAATCTTATGTAACCAGTGCACAAAATAGAAGAAAAGATAGACAAATGACTTCAAAATCAGCCTCTTTGAGGGGGAACCCTTCTTTACATTACAAAAAGTAACAATTATTGGATGATACAAATGACAAAACCTCCTTTCTATATATAGGAGTGTAAGGGGTCACAATATAATGAAAGCCAACATAACAATAATAATACAAGGGCACAACAATAACAATAGTGGGCTTCTATGGGGCACAATAATAACAATATCGGGACAATAGGGGCACAATAATAACAATAAGGGCTAAAATGACAATAGTAGTAGGAGAACCACTAATATTATAGGGACCTAACAAAGTGCATGTTTTTATTCATGTTGGTGCTGACAAATGCTTATGGTGTAGATCCCTTATGGTGTATGATGATTGATGATGACTATCATGGTCTTATTAAGGTCTTTGGTATTGGTTATAAATTCCATATCTTTCTCTTGATGTAAAGGTCACGTAAAGACCTATGTTATAAATCATTATAAAATTCTGTCATGGACTATTGTGGTCAACTCCTGTAATCCCATCATTTTGGGAATGTGATGTAATATGTAACCCCACTATGTTGGGTGATCAATGTAAACATTAGCCATTGGTGACAGGAAAGATCATGTCTGGTTGAATCATAGTGTACTTGTTTGTATATCTTCAAAAAATTGAGCATGTGCTTAGGGGGGAACATGGTTAGTAGTCAGTGTTCAGAATCAACAGATCAGATATACAACGGTCATGTCAACAAAGGGAGAGAAGCTTTCATTCAACATTGTTCAACCTTTTTCCCTTGATGTCAAAGTCGGAGACAAGCTTGGTTTTAGGAGAATGCTTGGTGACTTGAGAGAGAAACTTGGTATATCTACATATGTGTTTACAGGTATCTAGAGGTGGTGGTGACCAAATACCAAAGTGGTTGCCATCAAGTCCAAAAGGGGAGATCGTTGGACTATTGGCAAATGTATTGTCTTTGATGGAAACCTACTTAATAAAGATGTCCACATGATGGTAGTAGGATGAGTATCCATGCCAATACAAATGTGACAAAAAGATTAGATAAAGGAATATTAGTTCAGAGATAGAGGAATGATAAAGATAAAGTTTGAAGAATTATAGATGGGTTTTGCAAAGAAAAGTTGCGTACATATGAGAGTATGGTGAACAAAAGTCACGTACAATTTCCGCACTATGGTAATCTAAATGCCAGGGATATTTACCATGGTATTGGCCCATAGTAATGACCACGACAATGGATAGTTGATCCCGTCAAAGAATACCATCGACATAACTACAGAATTGGCCTAAGGTATTAGCTAAGGCGTAATATATATAAGGAGATGGGGATCAAAGTGCCAATTTTATATGATGTGCATTATTGATGAATTGTTTGATCTGAAATAAGTGTGCACCTGGGAGTATGATGATGGATTAGATCTTATGGATCTACAATGACTACACATTGAATAATCTTCTTATGGGTTGATAGATTTGCGATCATGATGTTATGATGTGTGTCTTTTAGGGTGTGTGCCAATATTTGGGTTTGATTAATGATATGTTTTACAACGAAGGTATTATTTAGTAATTATAGATCCATATGCAATTTTTCTTCAGAAAGGTCATGTACATACATGGATCGAATTTTCAATAGTCATGTATCAATTGTGTAGTATGGACATATATGTACATGGATATGCTTTTTGAAAGGAGTGTATATATCTGAGAGCGTCTTATAAGGGTAACATACATATGCTAGGGTTTTGTTGTATATGATGTCTGATCAGTATTGTTATGTTTGTTGTTTTCTATTGATGAAGTCTTTCATGATGATCCGTGTTTGAAAATGATGGTTGAACTAATTATGTTATGAAATGTGGAATAGTAATAATGCTGCTATGAGATTATCTATATTTGGTTCAAAGATATGTGACAAGGTCAATATGTGTTTCAGTGATTGATTTCAGTATCGCAATGATTTAGTTTTAGGGTTCTGTGTTTTGAGATTTGTACATGGGTTATCTAAAAACAAAGCGTGTATATACGCGGGTATGCCTCATAATAGTAGTGTATATATTCTAACATGAGATTGACAAGGGTTTTTAGTGATAGGATCTAGTTTCTGTGATGAACAATAAGTGATCTGACATTCTAATGAAGATTATACAATGAATTGAGATGATATAACTGCTTTGGTTGTTTGAGATTCAATAATTGGTTTATTCAATGATTTGGTGATTAAGTTGGTTCAATGATTTGATACAATGATTGGTTTTGTTTTTTTATTTGATACTGGGCTTAAATAATGGTAATGGGTCTAGTCTCAAAATTTGATGAAACGTTGCCTAGAAATTTGATGTTTTGGTTCAGGTGGATCCTATATGAAAATTGTGATATGTGTCCACAAAGGTGTTGAGGGTTGGAGCCTTAAGTGAGGAAGTCAAATATTACTTGCAATGGTAGCTAGTAAATTTGATCAGGGGGTAAGATATCCCTTTCAATGGGTGTCAGTAAACAAGATTAGGGGGTTTGAGTTCCCTTCTGCAAGTGGGTGTCTGTGTGATGGTATGATTCTGTGCTAATACAATATTGTAAGAAGTTTTTCATTATAATAAAATATGAAGACAAATATGAAAACAATGGTGGTTTTCTCCCACATTAGGTTTCCACCTAAAAATATTGCTTTTCATGTGTGTTAATATGTTTCTTATCTATGATGATCAGTTCTATTGCACATGGTTACTGCTTAGTTAATTACTAATAAAGTACTAATACACTGGTTCAAGTTAAACAAATGATGAATTAACTGAAAAGTTAGTTAATTGGATATAAGTTAGTTGTCTACATAAGAGTCATGTACATACACATGTTTACTTCATTATAATTGCGTACAAAAATATGAATAAGAAAAGAAATGTTTAAGTGAGCTTTTAAATTACTACTTCACTCCCCCCTCTCAGTATTTTTCCAACACATTTAGAGAAATTAGAGAATGGAAAGAGGCTTACATGGAATCCGTCACAATCTCTTCTCTCTTCTCGTCTTGTAAGCTCCAATCATAGCTACGATTTCTATAATTATAACATGCACATACAATCAACACAAGCCAAAAATCCATGACATCTATGTAGAATTATCCAATCACTCTATTCAATGGATCAACAAAATATATGAATGTAAACATAACATAACACATACAAGAAAATGTTATACTCTTTATATTAATATGAAAAGGAGAGAGTTTACAACTAATAATAGTAGTTGAAGTTGTAGATATCTTCCCAAGTTGACTTGTCCTTCCTTGTCACAAAGTGCACCTCAATGTCACCCTAATGCATGAATATGATCTCTCTCTTAAGTTCAAGGTAGCGGCATGAGGGTGTGATTAATCTCCAAAAGCTAGCCTTGATGTTCTAGATGAATGCATATTTATAGGAGAGAGTGGTAGTTTAGGAATTCTTATCCGTTTACCAATCTATGCTTGATATCTAATATTGATGGGAGGATGAGCTAAAGGGATAAGAGGTGAAATATCCATGGTAGGATCAGATACGATTGAAGTTATTATTCAAGGTAAATGTTTAAAACAACTCCTATAAGAATCTTATGGAAGATAAAACTTCAAGATTATTTTATTTTTCCCAAATTTCTAGAATCAACACACCCCGAACAAGGGACAACTTGATGTTGATTAGTGATGGAACAAAATAGAGCAACCTATTGTTGATTTTAGGTCCCTAAAGGGCCAACGTGTGTTGGGCCTTAAAAGAATTGAAATGAAATAGTCAGACAAAAAAACTCAGGGATTTGGGAGAGTCATTCTTAGGGATTTTTGTAGGGATAATGACAAAGTGTTCATCGATATGGATTGATCCGGTTTACAAGCCTATTAACCAGATGCAAAAAGTTGGCCTATAATAGATTTCCCCCTAAAGCACAAAGTCAAAAATGAAAATTGATGATTGAAGTGCTTTACCTTATGACAAGTTTGGATCAAGAACAACTGGTCAAGAGCATCATTTGTTACAATGCATTTTCGTCATGATATCTCTACTGAGGGGGGCATACCCATGGTCAACACATAAGCTAAAATTACATGTAAAATGATAAAGAAGTCGTGTCCATTGATGATGATGTGTGCATCCATGATTGGATGACTGTCTGCATGATCATAGCCATGATGATTTTTAATCTTACATTAATCCTGAAATCACATCCCAGATGGATGGAACAAGATCTAAGGTCTTCCATCTCATTCACTCGATCGCCCAATGTATGAGTAACCATGTGAATAAAGGAGCTAGTGTCGAACATGGTAAACACCATATGATTGTTGGCCAATGATGTAATTCGTTAAAAAATGCGAGAGAGACCACCGATATGCTAATGGCTCTCAAGGTACAACAATACAATTTGTATGGTGTGAATGAATGAAATGAAGTCAAACACGACAAAAAATATGTCAGTCGAAAGCTAATGATGAAAACCTATCGTTGAGAGCAAGGAAACTTTCCATTTATGCATGCAAGTTCCAAGGTATTGAGGGAAGAGTTTCTAAGTCAACTTCCTCAATAATGCGCTAATGTTGAGAGGAAGTGAACCTTCATAGGAGGGCATTGATGTATTCCCCATCAACGAGATGAAAAAAGTATCACGATTTCAGATATAATGATGTTAAGGTGGAACTAGTTCAAGAATGATAGAAATGGAATGAAGGCTTAAGAGTGACATAACAGAGAACAACTAAATGACTCCTCTTGAACACATTGACGACACTAGATGGAGTTGGCAGCATTGACCCAAAACTAAAAATGCAGGCTCTGAAATGGTATGATGAACCAAAAGACAAGCATATTTCCCAAGCCAAGAACCATGAAGATGAAGTGGAAGAGATTCATGTTCAAAAGTGACTTTTTTCCATTAATATCTAGAGTATCCCATTTTCCAAATTTCCCCAACCATTTCTGGTCAATACATATTTATTTTTTAACAAGCTTGAGGAGGATAACATATGAATGATCTCTAAGTTCATCCTTTAGATGAATCCCTTTGAGTATCTTTAATAAAAAATGATAAGGAGTGGTTTGGTCTCATCATGTGCAATAATTCCATCACCGTTTTATGTTTTTACAAGTCCAACGAAGGTGTACCTCAGCTCCTTTTTCATGTTTAGAGAGTTTGAAAAGGAGGCGAAAAATAAAACTCCAAAGGTTTCTTTTCATAAATAGTCCCTTGAGTTTGAAAAGGCATAAAATGATACTCAAGAGAACCTCTTAGACATGTTAAACTAAATTATTCCTTTTTCATAATTAATATATCTCAGTTCAGAAAATGGTTAGACTTATATTGAGTAGACATATTTTTATTTAACGAGTTTGAAAAGGCAAGTGCTCGGTGATGTTTTCATATTTTGGGAGACTGAAAAGAGTTGAAAGAGGACTATAGGGTTTCTTTTCTCGTAGATTTACAAAACCCAAAATAGCAACAAAATTATGCCCCCTCGTAAAAAATACCTGTTTCAATTCATACATCATTAAATCCATTAAACAGTTATCAACTAGCTTAAAACACCACCAAAATATTAAAAATACATGTTTCATGATAAAAATGAATTACATTTAGGTCAAAATATCAAAATATTAATAAAATAATGATGAAAATGAACATAAACAGGCAAAAGGTAACTAATTTTTACCATTTCACACTTTACCTCCTTGAGAGTAAGTTCTGAGTGTTTTTTCCCCTAATATTCTACAACTAATTGCGACCAAGCCAGTGGATCATTTCGAATGTTGTCACTTCCAAGTAGGGGATATAACCTTCCTCTTTCCTTTCATGGTTCCATTTTATGATTTCAAGCAGTTTTTTCCATTTTTTAAGGGCCTTAGGGATCTAATTCCTCACCCTACATCCAACGCACCCTAAGATGGTCTTGGTGTTCGCTTGATGTTGCATGTGCACATCGCTTCTTTCTTGTACTTTGTCATGCTTTACATGTTCATCCATTCATGAAAGAATCTCTTCACACGTTGTTCCATTCGTGAAAAATTCTCCTTGCGTGCATCATCCGTTCACGAGAAAATATCCTTGCATGCATCATCCATTCGTGACAAAATCTCCTCGCATGAATTGTCCATTCACAATAAAATGTCCTTGCATGCATCATCTGTTCACGAGAAAATATACTCGCATGCAGCATCCATTCGTGAGAAAATATCCTCACATGCATCGCTCGTTCATCCATTCATGAACAAATATCCTTTCATGTTCTCTCCTTATTCATCTCATCTGTCATCGTGTCATGTCTTATCCATGTACCTGTATCTTCAATCACTTATGACAAGATGACATTAAATCCATAAACCTTTTAGTCTACCATGATGCATTGTCATTCACTTTTAGATGCAGGTGACTGGGAAAGAGGATAAGGCTACAAAATTGTGCAAGGCAAGTTTCAAGCTGGGATGCGAGTTCCAAGCACTATTGGTGAAAATTGCATAGAAGTCACTTGGAGACTGAGATGGACAATATGAATCAACAGTGACTGTTCGCGAGAATGGGCTCTGCTAGAGGGCAGATCTGTGCAATTTCTGGAGGGAAGCAGTGTGGTTGCAGGAGGCTTGGTAGCAAAAATTTCCCAATTCTTCGAGAGAGTTGGCAGCGGGCTGCGGGAGGCTTGGTAGCAAAAACTACACAATTCCTAGAGGGAGATGACTACAAGCTGTGGGGTTGCTAGTTACAAAAGCTGCGCAATTGCTAGGAGGTTGACCTACTAAACACCTCTACGTAGTTTCTAAGCTGAGCAGGATGCTGAGAAACTTTGCTGATGAAATCTGCACAATTTTCTAAGTTAGCACTGGGTCAGTTGACTGGGTGGTTGGCTAGAAAAAGTACACAATTTTTTGAGGGGGACAGGGATGGACACTTGGTGTCTATTCAGTCTATCAACGCAGTTTTCTTAGTCATCAAAGTAGGCAAGGCCTACATCTTTTGCACAATTTTTTAGGGGAGTTTGTCTCGGGGTCACTACCTGGTCAAACTCTCTGGTTGATTGGTAGGAGGGTTGGTTGATCATCTTGCAGGCAATGCAGATTGAACTGTCTTGTTGGAGACTTCTGTGTTGTTCTGGGTGACAGTAAGTCGAGTTGATTATGGGGTGGAAGTCTCGCTATTAGAGGGTCATCTGGTCATTAGAACTTCAACAAAATGACTAAGTGTGTGAGCGAGTGAGTTTGTACATACGCATCCTTGCAAACACACAATCAACATGACTTGACAACAAGATTCCTAAGACCATAAAGACAACATATACTCAACAATACTGACCAATGACATGAGAGACAAGAATGATGCTTGTGATAGATCATTGAATGACTACGATGACGTTTGCGCGATAGAGCATACGACTATGTGGGTGAGTGTGATAGATGTTCACATAGCGAATACAACTTGTACACATGAAGAGAAATCTTTCGCATGGCAAAAACATGGCTGCAAGTGTGACATTGTGACCAACATGCAAAAACTTGTCCGTTGAATGGTCAAGCAAGGAGGGTGAAAATATTCAACATGAACTCAGGGGGTGAGCCCAAAATCTTGCAAAAATCAAGTAAAAATCCAAGGGAGGCTCTGAAATTAGATACAGGCCAAAATCTTGGAGGTTGTTGCAGCCTCTACAACACTTGGCGACACATTGGTTAAATTCTAGATTCTCTGTTTTGGTCCATTTATAGCACAAGGCCTTGGTCCTTCAGGGAGTATTGAATCACTGTGTAGGTTACTTTGGCTACCCCACTGACCCCATGGATAGGCATGATTTTTCTTTCACCAACTCAGTCAAACACAACAAAAATTTTCAGCTCGATCATAGTGTTTCGAAATAGGGAAGGGTAGTTGGGATCGCAAGGTAAAAATTTTCGGAGTATAAGTTTTCATCTCTGTTGTTGCTCCACTTCCAGTAGGCCTAGATAGTACCTTGAAGGAGTCACACAAGAAAACACACATTTCTCCATTGTGAGCAAGCCTAGTCAGTACCCCGATGGAGTTGCATGCTTCACCTCTCTACACAAGAATCCTTTATGTTCTTTCTCCTTTGTATTTTTTAAAGAGGACTCTGCATAGGCAATTCTTTATTTTTGGGGTGGAAGAGGGATCCTGACTTATTGAGAGTAGAAGAGGTTGTTACTTCAGAGAAGCATGTAAGACCTATGACATAGGTTTTCTCATTTAGATTTTCCCCATCTCTATTTCTACTAGTTTCATGAGCTTGAACACAGAGCAGAAGGTTGAGTACAGACATGGGTTTTCCCAATGTGGACACAAGTTAACGGTTGGACCCTAGCTTCCCTTGTAGACGACTCATATTTTCCATCAAGACTTCATCAACTGAAGGTTATAACCAGGAATAGAGAAGACAAACACAGGATAGGTCAAGCATTGCAGTGTCACAAGACTCTTTAGGTCTCAGCCACATACTCATTCAAAAGCCAGAACTCAGTAAAGGGAAGCACTTATTTACAAAAACCAAAAATAAATGATACTGAGAAAACAAAACAAAACAAATAAAAAATAGTAAGCAAAGCAAACAAAACAACAAGAAATAAAAACGAGCAAGGAAACAAACCAAACCAAGCTAGCAAGCAAACAAACAAGAAAACCAGAGAACAAGGAGACACATGAAAACAAACACTACTCCTACTCCTACGCTAACAATGCATGGGCCTACTTACATGAAGTGATATTTCCAATGCAGCCACCAAGGCATTGGCTGGCCCATGTTGGTGAAATCATGGCTCGTGAGAAACATGGTCAAGCGAACAGTCAAACATAAAAGATATAAAAATGAAGACCAACACACTCCGAGTTTAAATGCGTCCACAAAAAAGAAAAGAGTGAAAGCGCAAGACAAACCCTCTGTGGACTTGTCATGGTGTTGTGCCACACTACATATAGATGATAAACATATGTACTCTCTTGACTATGGCAGACAAGAAAACATGAGAAAAAGAGGCAACTTACACCTTACAAGTGAAATCTGTGTGTTGGATTGATATTCAATGCATATATATGAGTGATAACAAGCCTCAGGTGTTTCACGAATTTTTTGATTAGAAGTGGAACTAACCTCAAGACAATGAGGGCTTGACTTAACCATCAGCTCAAGTTGAAGTGCCCCCGATAGCCTATGGGGTTTCTACTTTGTCAATAGATAGGTCATCAGAGACCGGTGGCTTAGACGGATTAATAGTGAGTGAATCAACATCATGATCAGATGAATAAGTACAAATATCATGACAACCATGAAAAGAAAATTCAGGATGTTTGAGAGCATCCTCATGATTTGATCAATCATTTAGAGGGGTAGATGAGAAGCAAGAATGTTCACCCTCTGCGTTTCTAGAAAAATCATATGAAAGATCAATTGGATTTTTAATGATTGATTTTTCCTCTCTGCTATCAAATGCTGGTTTGACATCGGGTGTTTTCTGTGAATGTTTCGGGAGTAGATGCATCCATGGATAGATTTACAGAAGGGAAATCAAATATAACAAAATCACCAATGATCTTAAGAAAAAGCGGAGGAGGCGTGGACAGAAGGAGGTCAGCCTTCACCATAGCTTCATGCTTAGATGATTGGTCATACTCTTGGTGAATGACAATGCTAATTAGTTGTGAAACATCAACTCCATCGATGGATTGATCCCCGTTCACAATAGGTGTAGCATATGGAACAGAAGAACACAAGACAGTGCAAGCCATATGATCAACAAAAACAGAGACAAAGGTTGAGGTAACAAGTTTGTATTGCAACTCATGGGCTTCCCAACAAAATATGCACAAATATTGGGAGTAGTGAGGGTGGGAGGATGTGACAGTTGAACAGACGTGTGTGCATGTTCTTCCACATCACCCTATGGTGGTGGAGCTGTGTTAAAATTGGCAACTAGGGCCAAAATCCGTGTGGGTCAACTTATTTATGGCAGCTGATATTTTTATTGGATCCCTCTCATTGAGAGGTGTAGGATTGATATAAGGATCGTTAGATTTCGATAAGTACTTATGAAGATATGAATCTATTTTGATTATGGACAAATTGTCAAGTCAGGTAGCAACTTATGTAGGCTCAGAAGCCCAACAGTCATGTATATTTAACCTCTACGTTTTAGTATAAATAGAAGAGGACTTGAAGTCATTTGTCACACACACACTCACTCTTGTGATCTCACTTCATCCTGTTTTGGGTTTGATGAAGATGAGAGCTAGAGGGAGTGCCCTAGGGTATATGCTGACCTAGATAACATGTCGTAGATATAAATGCAGTCATGGGAGAATAAGCTCTACATTGCCCAAAATGTTGAAAAAGCTAGAACTACTAGAACTTTTTAAAAAGCCAAAAAATCCAGTACTGCCGAAAAAGCTGGAATTGTCGGAAAAGTCAGAACTACCAAAACTGTCGGAAAAGATGGAAAAGTCAGATAAGTCGGAATTGTTGGAAAAGATGGAATTGTCGGAAAAGCCAAAAAATCAAGAAAAGCCGGAACTTCTAGAAAAGCGAGAAATGTCAGAACTACCGAAAAAGCCAGAACTTTGAGAAAATCTAGAACTGCCGGAAAAGACGAAATTGCCGGAAAAGTCGAAAATGCCAGAAATGCTAGAAAAGCCAGAACTGCCAGAAAAGACAGAGCTGTCAGAAAATCTAGAATTGCCAGGACTATCGAAACTACTAGGAACAACTAGAACTATTGGAACTACCAGAACTGTTGGGAGCTGTTGGAACTACTAGAGCATCTATCTTTGAAGGAGAGCAGCATGCAAGGGACAACTAACTAACATTGGGATAGTTGTATGGTGCTTAGTAGCAAATACACCAAGTATGCAATGTTACAACTAGCATGCAAGGGGCAACTAGCATGCAACAACAACCATGCTAAGGAAAACAAGCATGCTAGGGACAACAAGCAAGCAAGGGACAACAAGCAAGCAAGGTGCAACCAACACATAGGTCAGGATGACAACATGGTGTAACAATGGCACCTAATGCAGTACAGTGATGGGTACAGTCATGATTAATGAAGCGTGATGAGATGCAGCATAGTGATGATGGGTGCAACATGGTGCAACACAGTGAGGTGTAGCATGATGACCAAATGTAGCACAACAATAGGTGAAGGAGACACCTTGGAGAACTAATTGAAGCAGCGTGTCCTCAACTCATCTCATCTATCATCTTCTTAGAGATGGTTTATGATCTTATCTAGATAAGTCAAAGTGTTGACTTCTGTTGTAAATGTACTATCTCTCTCTCTCTGTTGAACTGTTGAAGAACATATAAGAGAAATTGATCAAGGGTTTCCCCACATTGGGGTTTGTCCTTGGCTAGCGCCACATCTTGTGTCCTCTTGTCTTGGATTGTATTCTACGATTTATATTTATGTTCTATTTGCAATTTACTTTAATGCTGATGTGATTGCTAATCTGGAAAATATATTGAGCTAACTATGAAAATTGAACTAGATTTCTCTAGCATAGAACACACCTAAAATTAAGATAGTATCAGAGCCAGGTTAAGACAATGCCCAAGCAAGAGTGAAAGAGAAATCACTGAAGATAGTTGGGAAAGGAAAAAAGGATCAGTGGATTCCTCATCCCTCTTCAAATTCACAGAAGGTGAAGTCGAAGCAGAGAACATTACCATAATGGTGCAATGGAAGTTTTTGATGGCCTACCTAAAGATCACTTCATTGGGAAGTTTGGATCTGAGGGTGGAAGCAAAGGTGGATGCCTTGTTTGTAATAATTTTAGCCATTATGTGAATGAGTGTCCAAATGGTAGAGACACAACCCTTGATGAATATAACAATCATTCCAGGGACATCCTCAATGATCAAAGGAATGACAAGTAATGCAGGTCATCAAGGAAATGGTCGATTCTTTAAAGAAAGCAAGGAACCCTAGGTATGAAGAATCAGATGTTGTTTCTGATAAGATAAAGAATCATTATCTTGTATTGGCCCTCTCCTTCAGATTCTTTGGGAATCTGGCTTATTGATTGTAGTGCTTCAAGTCACTTCTTTGGATAGATGGGTGCACTCTCTAATTTGGTAGAGATGGAAACAATCGTGGGATTATACTTGGAGCCAATGCCACCTATCATGGAAAGGGTGTAGGGAATGTTATCCCTCAATTGAATGAGGGTAACTCAATTCATTTACAAAATCTCTTGAATGTACCTGATCACAAGAAGAACCTGGTGTCAATTTCAGCAATGAAAATCAAAAGTTTCAGGGTGGTACTCATCGATGGAAAGGTATGTGTTTGAAAATAGAATTTTCAAAGATGTTTTTAAGTTTAGGGTTGTATCAAGTTGCAGGAAATCCACTAGGGACCATGTGCATTGATAGATAACATCGAAGTTCTATGAGTCAGATGGTGACAGGGATGCCTGAATTCAAAAAGAGCATGAATGTACATGTCTGAGATGTACCAAAGGAAAATATTACAATGGGGCCATTCCCCTCATGTAGCAGGTCCACAGGTTTGGAACAACTCAAGGAGTTTGAGATTCATGATCGGGAATCTCATGTATATAGGTGGAAGAAAACCCTCTATGGCTTGAAGCAAAACTCCCCGGGCATAGTATGATAGGATTGATAGCTGTCAGATGAAGCTGAGATTCACTAGGAGTGAAACCGATCCAAACCATTACCCAAAGGTTGTGGATGATAGACCTCTCATACTGGCACCGTATGAGGATGACCTATTTTTGACAGGTGCAGACCCTCTCATTTACAAAAGTAAGAGGGAGTTGGATTCCAAATGTGGAATGATAAAATGCAAGCTTGTGACTACCTTGAGGATATTAACTTTAAGAAGTTATATGGTAGTGATGTCGGACTAGATTTGGGAAATGCCTCTAAGTTTCATAAACTCATTCTTGCTGATGTTCGTGGTGAACTTCCGTCCAGACATATATTTTGCGGTTAGCATGGTGAGCTCATATTTGGTTGAGCCTCACTAAATTGGTGCCAATAATCTTCTAAGATATCTTTGGGGCACAATCTCTCATGGATTGAGATACATTGTTGGAAATATGGAACTGCATGATCATTCGAATGTTAAGTGGGTAAGCAGTGTGGAGGATCACTAGAGCACTTCTTAGTGTTGGTTCTTTCTGGATTCCACTTCGATATCATGGATGAGTAGGAAGTAGAAATCGGTCGCTATAAGCATCACCAAGACAAATACACAGCTACAAGTATGATCTCGTGTGAAGCTACATGGTTGCAGAAGCTCTTAAGTGAGTTGTTTGTACACATGATGAATAGCACTATGATTCTCTATGACAACTGGAGGTGGGATTTGATTATTGGGGAATCCCATATTCGATGATTTCTCCACCAGATATACATGAGATACTACCTTATCTGGGATATGGTAAGTCGATGAGCGAGGAGGCTCCATAAAATTGAGACTGATGTATAGGTTGCAAACATTTTTTGTCAAAGCCCCAGGGAAAAGTCAAATCCGTAATTGTCCCGAACGACTTGGAGTCACTAAAAAACCTTCTTATACGGGTCCTGCATGTTGCATGCATTAATCTCTGGGAGATATGAGGGGCTTGGGGTACTTATTGGAGAAACATACGACCACAGGGTGACTCACCCTCCCTTGGTCGTGCGTTATGGAATAGGATGATTCGTTCTCCTATGAGCCAGCACGATTCATTCTCCGTGGCGACTATGGAATAGGATGACTCGTTCTCCTATGGGCTAGGATGATTCGTTCTCTATGGTGACTGTGGAATAGGATGATTCGTTCTCCTATGGGCCAGGATGATTCGTTCTCCGTGGCGACTGTGGAACAGGATGATTCATTATCATTCTATGTGGCGATAGTGGAATATCATGATTTGTTCTCGTATGGGCCAGGATGATTCGTTCTCCATGGCGACTATGGAGCAGGATGATTCGTTCTCTGTGGCAATTGTGGAACATGATGGTTCGTTCTCTTCTGAGCCAGGATGATTCGTTCTCCGTGGCGATTGTGGAACAGGATGATTCATTCTCCTACGAGACAAGCATATTTCCCAAGCTAAGAACCATGGAGATGAAGTGGAAGAGATTCATGTTCAAAAGTGAATTGTTTCCATTAATAGCTAGAGTATCCCATTTTCCAAATTTCCCCAACCATTTCTGGTCAATACATATTTATTTTTTAATAAGCTTGAGGAGGATAACATATGAATGATCTCTAAGTTCATCCTTTAGATGAATCGATCTGAGTATCTTTAACAAAAAATGAGAAGGAGTGGTTTGGTCTCATCATGTGCAATGATTCCATCACCGTTTTATGTTTTTACAAGTCCAACGAAGGTGTAACACTGCTCCATTTTCATGTTTAGAGAGTTTGAAAAGGAGGTGAAAAATAAAACTCCAAAGGTTTCTTTTCATAAATAGTCCCTTGAGTTTGAAAAGGCATAAAATGATACTCAAGAGAACCTCTTAGACATGTTCAACTAAGTTATTCCTTTTTCATAATTAATATATCTCAGTTTGGAAAATGGTTAGACTTATACTGAGTAGACGTATTTTCATTTACTTTAACGAGTTCAAAAAGGCAAGCGCTTGGTGATCTTTTCATATTTTGGGAGTCTGAAAAGAGTTGAAAGAGGACTATAGGGTTTCTTTTTTTGTAGGTTTACAGAACCCAAAATAGCAATAAAAGTATGATCTCTCATAAAAAATACCTGTTTCAATTCATACATCATTAAATCCATTAAACAATTATCAACTAGCTTAGAACATCACCAAAATATTAAAAATACATGTTTCATGATAAAACTGAATTACATTTAGGTCAAAATATTAAAATATTAATAAAATAATGATGAAAATGAACATAAATAGGCAAAAGGTAACTACTTTTTACCATTTCACACTTTACCTCCTTGAGAGTAAGTTCTGAGTGTTTTTTCCCCTAATAGTCTACAACTAATTGTGACCAAGCCAGTGGATCATTTCGAATGTTGTCACTTCCAAGTAGGGGATATAACCTTCCTCTTTCCTTTCATGGTTCCATTTTATGATTTCATGTAGTTTTTCCCATTTTTTAAGGGCCTTAGGGCTCTAATTCCTCACCCTACATCCAACGCACCCTAAGATGGTCTTGGTGTTCACTTGATGTTCCATGTGCACATCGCTTCTTTCTTGTACTTTGTCTTGCTTTACATGTTCATCCATTCACGAAAGAATCTCTTCGTACATTGGTCCATTTGTGAAAAATTATCCTTGCATGCATCATCCGTTCGCAAGAAAATATCCTCTCATGCATCATCCATTCGTGACAAAATCTCCTCGCATGAATTTTCAATTCGCAATAAAATATCCTCGCATGCATCATCTGTTCATGAGAAAATATCCTTTCATGCATCGCTCGTTCATCCATTCATGAAAAAATATCCTTTCATGTTTGTTAGGATATTCCGACACATAGGAAATAGTTAAGTATAACTTGGTCTAGTATAGAGTTAGGTAAAGTGTGTTTCTTTACGATGTACTTTTGTACGGTCACGATATGTAGTGATCCGACGGTTCATTCTCTCCTCGGTATTATCAACACTTGATCTGTGGCTTAACACTCGATTGGTCCATGATCTCTATTTAAAGAGCATGGAGGGTCATTTGTAGGTTAACTATTTATGAGAGAAGATTATGTAAAATTTCATTCTTTTATTAATAAATTGCCTCAAGTGGCCGCGTTGGCTCAGGTCGTGGATTGTTTCCCTCTTTGAGGGTTTTAGCCACGTCAAAAATACTGGTGTATTGATCTGTAATCTGTTTGTGAGCAATTTCCTTCGGTGTTCTGTCTGAGGAACTTACCCCGTAAATTCCTACATGGTATTAGAGCTATTTGAGGGCCGCATCCGTTGGTGATCCAAATCCGAAGCCAGTAGAATTGCATCCGACTGTCGTTTCCTAGACCTTCTATTTCTGAATGCTTTCGGGTAGAGAGGACTACTCTGTTGTGTTAGGAGCATCTTTTCCAGTGAGGAATACCTTTCGTTTCACGTGAAAAGGTTTCTGGTAGCCCCAGCTACATCATTTTTAAGTTCTGGAGTTATATAGTGTTTATTTGCAGTTTCTAGTTATTTTCTCTTTGTTTATTATTTCGGTTTATTTAGCTTCTTTTTTATTACCAGATCTATAACTTTCATTTCTGCATATACTCTTTGCCCTATGACTCTGTGTGATTTGGGCAAATCAGAAACAAAGAGGAATGATTTTTCTCATGCATATGCTCTTTTCCGCTGCGCCTTAGTGTGATCTCGAAAAATCAGAAACATTGAGGAAAATATTTAGTTTCCGGGTAAAGCTAACTTCAAGCCGTAAGGTTTGTTTTTTTTGTATGTCCATGTTGGATTTTGTGTTTTTTCTTTTGTAGGGAAAAAGAGCTTTCTCAAGCAAGCACGCAACCCAAAGCTTCAGTGACAAAAAAAAACAAACCCCCCCCTCTCTCTCTCTCTCTCAAACTTTTAGTTTAGCTCACTTGGTTCAAAGCTAATTTATGGGAGTAAAGGTCTTGAGTTCAAGTCTCCTTTTTGTCGAAAAGCGGGCATTTTTTTCATTTCCGCACATTCCCGCACTTCGTCGGCGCCTTCATCAACTTTTCTTCAAAAAGCCATAACTTCTTCATCTGAAAGCCATTTTCAGAGCCTTTTTTTTTAACCAGCCTAATTTTTTGAGATCTTTCCATTAGAACACTTAGTTTTAGCATATATAGCTTAAGTTTCTATTAAAATGGAAATTCCACGCCAATTTTTCTTGATAGCACCAATTACTTCCAATGGTGGTCCTACATTATGGATTTACTTAGAAGTAAAGGTCTTTACAGAATAGCCACAGGCCAAGAAACCAAACCAGAAGATGAAGATAAGGCAGCTAAATGGGAAAATAGGCAAGATCAAGCACGTGGGTTAATAGGGATGCCTATTTCTCCAGATCTTAGATTCCATATTGTAGAACTTGATACTCCTGATGAAGCATTGAAACAGATTACTAAAGTTTTTGGAATAAAAAATGAACTTAAAGCCCATCAATTTGAAAATGAGTTTCTTACATTGGACCCCAATAATTTTTCTTGCATTGAAGAATTTTCGTCCAAGTTCAAGACCCTTAGACTTATCTTGGAAGGTGTTAAGGTTAAGAAAGAAGATAGTAACCTTATCTATTCCATTCTTACTAAGTTGGGACCAGCCT